>CABFWB010004671.1:39111-55511 GCA_902151455.1 Timema bartmani
ACACACAAACACACACACTAAACTAATCCAATCTTGCTGAGCTCGCTGTTTGCTGACATCTTTTAAACTTGCTTTATTTTGTAGGTACGTAATTATTTTATAGTGTGTTGATTTTTTTTAGAAAATAAACAAATACTTTTAATAAAAATAAAAACATATATAAGTCGTTTAATTGTCTGTCTCGTCACTTTCGTGTTGGACTAAATATCCGGTGATGGGCAGATCAGGGTTCTAGTCTCAGTCGAATGCATGTAGTTTGTTTTTTCATAAATTTTCCCCCTCTTTACTCTAATAAAATATGGATATATAACTTTTTCAATCCCATAACAATAATGTAATTAATGCACACACAATTTATGGTATTTCAGTTTGTAGTTCAGCAATTTAACATTTTCAGCATCAAGTTGTATTATACAAATTAAAAACGTAATTTAAACTTATTTTTTGAGTGGAGTCACATTAATTAGA
Organism: Timema bartmani; assembly: GCA_902151455.1. Taxonomy (NCBI): domain Eukaryota; kingdom Metazoa; phylum Arthropoda; class Insecta; order Phasmatodea; family Timematidae; genus Timema; species Timema bartmani. The sequence goes on from CABFWB010004671.1 coordinate 39,580, forward strand.
ATAAATTCTATAAAACTCAAACTAATTAAATGTATTAAAATATTTTTTACTCAGCTTCATTCGCTAAGATATGCTAACGTGTTTTTCTTTGTAATATTATAATTTAGCACCGCGTCTAACTACCCGTTCGGGATATACGCTTTCTTTGTAATAAAATAGCTTAAAGGAACATGTTGCTTCAAACCAAAACAATAACACAACGTTAATCAATAATATTAATTGATTCAGACCAGATTAAAATAATACTTAAACATGTAAAAATAAGCCTCGCATAAAATAAATTATGTAACATCCAAAACTGTGGAAAGTTGATACATTTATAATAAAACTTTATTTGGCATGAGAGTGTTTGAACAGACAGAAATATTTATTGGGTGCTAGAAATTATAAAAAACATACATGTGTCAACAAGCTTTGTAGATAAAGGTATCTGTATATGTTTAAATCTGTATATCTTTTTATTGCTATAACATAATTACCCTCCCAATACGACTACAATTGAAGTGATATCAAATGAACCGTACTTGCCGATCAGGTTAACAATGAATAGTCCGTGTCAGCTTAGTCGAACCATCAGGTCTCGAACATATGGTCCTAAAGGACGGGTTTAGTACCATCAGGTCCAATTAGGAATTACTATTAGCTTACAAATAGCACCGGGGGTAAAGTGGACAAAGACGTTAGTCTAATTTGATCTGGTTTGCTGACAAGAAGATTAGGGTTCTAATCCCGTTCGAGAGTAGTAGATTTTTTTTGTCTTAAGGTGGGAGTGTAGTGAACGTAAGTTAAGATTACTGTTTTTGCAGTTTTTATAGCAAAACCTTTTTATTGGGTCAAACTATATATAATATTTCTTCAGTACAAACGTATAGTTGGAGTTTTTTTTTAACAAGGTGACATCAACAGTTGTTGAATATCTGTCATAAGCATAGGGCATTGGATGAGAAACTTTTTAAATTAAGAAAAAATCCACTAAAATCACTAAAATCCAGGACATACTCGCCAGATATTTGAGAATTGTTGATTTCACCATGTTAAGAAAACTAAGCTAAGTATTTATACTGAAAATATATTTGATTAATTTAGGTAAAAAGAAGATTTGTATATGAAAACTGCAACTCGAGTTTCTTACATTCCCATTTGTAAATAATGAGGCTAGATAGTATGTGTGTTTTTAATGTACAAGATAAATAACCTATTAAAAAGGGCAAAGCATTAATATTGATTTGAAAAGGTCAAAGGTATGTTTTTTATTTGAACAAAATATACACTTGCAGGCTTATTAAAGTGGTCATTCCGTATTGCTTGGTAAACAAATTGTGTTTGTTATAAAGTATGTATATGTTCATGCATATAGGTTTAATTACAATTTACAATTAACACTAAATATAATATGCGGCAAATATTAGAAAAAAGTGGGAATTCAACATGATGGTATTGACTTTAAAAAGGCCTATGATTCAGTTAAAAGAAAATAATTATATGAAATTTTAACTATGTTTGGAATACCCAAAAAAACTGGTCAAGATAATTGAGGTATGTTTGAGAGATAAGTATGGCAGGGTACGGGTTGGATCTCGTCTATCAAATGTTTTCGAAATACATGATGAATTGAAATAAGGAGATGAACTTTCAACATTACTCTTTAATCTAACTTTAGAATATGATATTAGGATAACGCAAGAAGGTAGGGAAGGGTTGACATTAAATGGTAAAATGTAATTATTAGAGTACGCGGATGATTTAGCTTTGTTAGGTAATAGTAAGGAAGCTGTTTAAAATACGCAGAAATTTTATTCGAGGCTATTAAGGAGATAGTTTTTTCAGCGCTTACTTCTAAGCCTAAGTATATGATCACAAAGAGAACACAAATTGAGGACGATAATTTAGATATCACAGCAAACATATTATTTGATAAGTCAATGAATTCAAATATTTAGGAAAATTTTAACTAGGATAACAATATTAGTTTAGAACTTAGGAAAAGAATTTAGTGTGGAAATGCTTGTTACTACTCGGTCAGTAAGTTGTTGGTTTACTGTCAAGAAATGTAAAACTCAGAATAAACAGACATAATTTTACCGCTTGTTCTCTATGGATGCGAAACATGGCATTTTACCTTAAATGATGAAAATAGATTTAGGGTGTTCAATGTTCGAAAACAAGATGCTTAGGAACATATTTGATCCAAAAATGGATAAAGACAGTGGGGAGTGGAGGAGATTACATAATGAATGATGACTTTAATGTCCTGTACTTATCACCAGATATTGTTATGGTATTAAAATCTCGCAGGTTACGGTGGGCAGGTCATGTAGCGTGAATGGGCGTATCTAGAACCTCGTTCAAGGTATTGAATGGAAAACCCAATGAGAAGAGAACAGTGGGAAAACACAGATGCAGATGGGAGGATAACATTTGGTTAGAGCTGAGAGAGATAAGAGTGTAATTAGCTAGGCTGTATAGAATTAGCTCAAAATAGGGATAGGTGGCGTACTTTTTTGAGTGCGGTAATGAACTTTAGAGTCCTAATGCCATAGAATAGGTAAGTAAGTAAACTTAACCTACATACAGCGATGGTAAACAGAAAGAAAAGAACACCGTCCTTTCTTTTTATCTCTCACTTAGCTAAATAAGCTTCTGCTGACACAGGAAACCCACTAAAAAAAATCAATATGTCAAAACCAATCGGCTTACTCCCAAAACAACCATATGAACCATAGAGAAGGCAAATTCAATGGTGGGGTGATGTAAGGGTGGTATAGCCTACCAGGGGCAAGTACCAAAATATTCAATTTTAACTATAAGAAAATTACACAAAGTATCCTTAACCTGATTATGTTACCAATAACAATTTATTTAACTAATATTATGAAGAAACCTGAATCTAGATCTATTTGGTTGGCCAAGGAGAGGAGTTTGAATTCCTTAAAATATGTAATTTTTAAAATTAGTGATGTTAAAATAATTATGGTTTATCTTGATTCCTATTTTAAATTATATTCTAGAGTTTTTGCATCTCAATTCTTATTCCTATACATTTGAAGGATACAGGGGAAAAGGGGGAGTTTACTAATTTAACTCAATTTGACATGGTGTTTTCCATCTGTTAGACCTTTTAAATACAATTTATATTTTAGTTGAAAGAAGTATCTGTCATATTTAAATTAATTTAAAAAGTATTCACTGGGGTTCTTATAGGGTTTGAGATAAAAAAAAGAGTTGTTACTCTGGAAAATTTGTGGAGTGAGAATTTTCCCCTTTAGACTTAATTTATAATTTTAATCCTTTTCAATGATTACAACCTCAAATTAAATATATGCTATTTATTTTCTTACCGTACCCCAATGTGTTAAAAAAATTAAAAAAGTTTAGTTACTAAAACAATTAACTTGAACATAACAGCCATTCTTAATTTAAGTAAAATCAGTTGAGCACATAGTTCATGTTGAGTATAATCTCAATTTCGTAAAAATAACTATCAATAGTCAAAAGGAAAAATTACCCAATTCTGAATACCACCGTTTGGTTTAAATAGCATAACTTTAATTTTCTGGTATTCAAAAGCTAAGAATCGAATTATCGAAAATTGTGATTTTAAAATCGATTATTGATTATTAGGACTAGTAATAATCGAGATTATTTAGTTATCGAAGAATCAAATTTGCTGTCCTTAGCTATAACTCATTTGTTACAAGGGAATAAGTATTCATATATACTTATACCTTTCGTGACGGCAATGTCCACATTAAGAAATGATAATCTGTTCACCGTAAGGATAACCTTATCTTAGTGTTTAAAGCTATACTCAATCAAATTTAATGCATTTATACAGAAAGCCATCTACTTAGAAGGTGTAATTTATACTTTATCGTTACCTTAAAGTAGATAAAGTATTGCGACCATCAAAAAAATCTAACTCGAGATTTTGATGAATCTCGACGTTTCATGACCTCCAAAATCAGAAAAAGTTGTTTTTGCACTGCCACCCATCTGTCCGTCTGTATCGTGGAGTAGAGCCTAATCCATTTTACCGATCAGGCTAAAACTTGGTATCTAGTGTTTACATAGTTTCTCCGAGGGTTTTTTGAAAATGTATCTTTATCGCTAAAATTAGAGTAATTTTCTTAATGGCAAAAACAGAAAAAAATCGATTTTATCAAAATTTGTTCCAGAAATTTTGATTAAATTTTATTTCTAAGCATTGATCAATACTTTCAATTTTTCTTCAAAATGAATTTAAGGGTTCCGGTTTGATGAGTAAATTCTAGTTTTTGATCATATCTCCGTAACTTTTTGAGAAAAGAAGTTACTTGTCATAGCAAATATGTAGCTCTATTTTTAGTAAAAATATTTTATTAGAAACATATATGTACTAAACCAATAATTTTCAAGCTATACACAAATATAAATATATATATATATTAACTTTTCTAACACTAAAAGTAAAGTATTGGGACCGTAAAACCAAATCTAATCCGAGATGTTGATGGATGGTGACGTCTCACGACCTCACCAATCCCTAAAACCATTAATGTAATTAGTGCATACGTTTTTTAGAAAACATTATACAATTTTACATATTTTTAGTATAAAGCGTTTAAATATGAAATAATAAGACTTGAAATTTGATACTCTAATAATGTTTTTATGTAATGTAACATATATTTCATCTTATAGTGCTTATTTTAAATATCTTCACAAATACTTATTAATTTTTTATACATCATTTGATCTTTTGTATATAACAATAATTTAATTTCATAGCTTTTCATCACTGGTCAATTTTTATAGCTCATTTAATCTCATTTTTATTTAAAAAAATTATATTGTCATTGTATTTTAAACTGGGTTTTATTTTCCATTTTACATCTCAAATATAAAAAGAACTTAACACAAGAAAATCTTTTATTAACTTGAAGAAAATAGTTTGTGAATTGTTTTTATAACTATTACTGAAAGTTTACTGATTTAGTTCACGTTGATTACATAAAACATTATTAGAACATCAAATTTCAAATCTTATTATTTCACAGTAAATAAGCGTACTGCCCGAACGGGTAGTAAGAATTGGTGCTAAAAAAAGTGTTTCTCTCATACTATATTTATTGAAGTACTACTGTAAATGTCTCATTTGTTAAAATATTATCTATCTCCTATTTTTTATGCGTGGGTAGTTATGTACCCAGCTTCACATTCACAATTGTTTGAACATTTGTGTTCAAGTATTGTTTGTATAGTTCACATATGCGTCGCTCCATAAGATATGTTTCGTATGAAAAAACAACAACATAGTAGGCATTCATTGTTTTGCTTATTTATTTACGCATCTATGTTTGTATGTTGTATGGAGTTAACTGAAACTTGCTTGTTTGTAGAGATTAATTACTGTCTCCCTCTACGGAAAGGAGGGGGTGAGGGATGGGAGGAAATAGCAAACAATTTCCCTGTGGAGCAAAACCGGAAATGAAGAGGCTTTGGTAGGCTGAGGCTATGGGAAATATACTCTCTCAAAAAAAATTAAAAAAATTAAAAAATAGACGTTATGAAAGTTCTCCGGAGTAAGTATACAATACCTCTAACGCCACTGCAATGAGGGATTGCCTAACCTGCGTTGAAATCTGGTGCGCCGTTGCTATAGTTTATCAATATAATTATGATCTGACTACTCACCAAATGAGGTCAGGGGTTTGAACACATCAGAGGTTTGCTAAACTCATATTATTTTTTAGGGTGGCTACTATTAAAATTTAAATTTGTTTCGTGAGCTAACGAGACAAATTATTGCCTTATTGCAAATTGGCTATTATTGTGACCTGTGTGCAAATTGGGAAAGTTTTAGTGTTTATTGTTTCACCATATTTGTAAGGTTTATTTTTAAAATATGAGTTGGGATAAGTGGTAATATCCAAGAATGGCAGCTTTATTTTTATTGTATTTTATTTTATTTTAAATATAAATTTACTGCTCTTCACTTGACTGATTTTTAATTGTCATTATTTCACTTTTATTAAAACTGTATTTGAAAATATTTATTTGTCTATCACCAAATGAGTTGTTTTTAATGGCAATTTAATGTTATTGCTTAAAGCTACAATTCTGTTCCTCACTAAACAAAAACTTTTGCTACCTCAACTTCTTTTTGAAGTACTTCTCTTCCCATTACAAATGTAAATAATAATTTTGTGGTCTATTTTTTGCACTCGCAATAAGTAAATAAATAAAAGCTAGTATTAGTCTACAAAAACATAAAGAAACACCCTACTTGGAAAATAAAATATATCAATCATAACCTAGAACGCGAGATGGTTACAAACACCACACGTGTCAGCTGATACGTCATCGCTTAATGTAAGTGTGCGCGCAGTGCTGCCATCTGACCACCGACCTTAATATTAAGATTTAAATTACTGCTGAACCAAAAATAATTCCTCCGCGAACTACTGGTTGCTTGTGACCCAAATAGCATATAATTTTTCATTCATAATACCAAAAGACTAAATTGCCTGCATCTCTGTGTGAGTTGATTTGCGGACTGAGGTTTACCAAGAATGTTTTACTCATTTTAATGAGTACTACAAGATCAAACGTTTCTGAAACACCTTTTTTTTTTAAACATGTGTATATAATTTGATAATTTTAAAAATTGCGTTAGTTTATTCAGTGGTCAAACGTCACTGCCGTGTTAGACTCGCCTGCTGATGACGGAAATATTAAGGTTCAAATCTCGATTGGGTCTATTGTAAGTTTTCCCCTAAATTTTTTCCCACTTTCCCTCATCGCAAATGCGAGTTCGCTTCATATAAATTCGACCTAAGTCATCCCCAAAACATCAGCTTAATTGGTACATATGCGGGAAACCTAAACTTGTATTAAGACGAGCTGCTAAACAAAATATTCTTTCCACCGTTAGCGACAAGGTTATAAAGTTCCTTAAAGAGCAGTCCGTTACACGAAAGAGATCATTTTCATTACGGTTATCCTACTTGTATCTTGAAGCAGCCGTCTCGGGTCGTAAAAGACACGAGACACGTTACCGAGATATCCGCAAGTACGGCTTAACATTTGTCAAGGATAACTCTTAACGACATTATGTTAATCGTACCCTCCACCTCCCCCTCCTTCCCCCACTTAAGCGACCGGAAAACATGATCCTTTCCTAGCGCGTAATCTTAAAATAACCTTTCCATTGACCAAAAAAAAAAGCCTACCTCTGTTTGGCGTTCTCGCCCACGAAGTAGTAATCAATACGGCTCTCGTTTATAAGGTCTTATCGTCACGACCGATCTAATTATAATTTGTTAACGCGAATCACGTCCTGTCGGCACTTAGTGGCTTCCAAGTTTTCCTTTCAAGGGAGGTTTTATTAGACAGGTGGTATTCACAATGAGTTAAGAGATTACTTCCCCTCCACTCTCTCACTTGGTTTATGTTCGGGAAAGATTTGGGTTGTTTGAGGCGTGATTTATTGACTGTACATCGGGAGCATTCCAGATTGGAAAGGAAGAAAGAAAATATCATCATTACACATACAGTTCATGACCTTGAAGTGAACTGAAGCAGTTGATGTTGGTGTATTAGTTAATATTCCGTTGCCTAAATGGGTTGAAAAATAGTTTTAATTGATGATTTTTGAAATTGAGATTATGATGGTTACTCCCATTTTATGTGCCTCGGCACTTAAAGAAAATTAATAATAATGCTTTACCATAGAGTATCTGTGTTTCTGTCTGAACCTGGGACCGAATCTAAGATAGTTTGATATAATTTTTTTTCACAATTAATATTTAGATACCCACATCGGTGGATGCGTGGTCCAATAAGCTACTGGTGACCTAGTGGTCTAGGGGTAAGGTGTCAGACTTCTGTGCTGGGGGTCCGGGGTACAATCCTCGGTCCCGGCACAGATTTATCTGATTGCCAAACCCTTCCTTCACCTCTGACAAGACGTGTATTAATCACAACTTGTGAATGTGAGAAATGCCAGGCCTCCACCATGGTTCGGATCCCACGTTAAACTGTAGGTCATACATTTAATCTCACAATCACCCTTCCATTACACATTAGCATAAGTGCGTATAACCCGAACGGGTAGTAAGACGTGGTTCTAATAATAATAATAATAATAATAAGATATTCTCGTAGTAGACTAGACTGCTGATGACGGGGAGATTAAGGTTTGAATCTAGGTCGGGCGTACTGAGAATGGTTTCCCCAAAATAGTTTTCCACTCTCCCTCCAAGCAAATGTGTTTGCACTAACTTTAAGTATAGCCTTCCTAATCCCGAAGTCCATTAGCGGAATTAGTAGACTACATAAGCTTATGACCCGAATGGGTACGTGGTGCTAAAATTAAAACACTTGACAACAGAGAAATTGAAAATTGAGATTATTAAATTAGTTTTCTAATAACTCTTTTCAGCCTAAATTAACTAAGGTATATTCTAGAATATTTATTTTTTAGATATCTATTTTAAAACCTATATATATAGATTTAAAAAAAACATTTTTTGTTAGTATGATTAAAAAAATTCTTTTTAATATGTAGCCGTTTGGCCACACCAAACATTGATATTTTTTAAAGATATAAAATAATATATAAGCATCAAACATAAGAAATAATGAAGCCATATGTTTTCACCAGACTGGAAAGGTAATATTTAACTTCGCTTCCTCGTTGTGATTTTTTAAACTACGGTCAAATGGTTTTTGCCTGGTGTCAATTACACTGTTTTTTAATATATAATCTATATAACTAGCCTGATGTATTTTTTAGAGCTGTGCTATTTCATTTTTCTTAGCACCGCATCTTACTACCCGTTTGCGTTATACGCCTATGTAGTAATAATTACACTAGTGTGTAAGAGAGTAGGAAGGTTTATTCTAGAGGAAGTGCACCCGCATTTGCATTGAGGTTGAGTCCAGTGTGGACACTGAAGTTTGTGTGTGTTACTTATTTAAGTTACCTACTAATTGTGGGGGTGGGGAGGGGCAAGCTCTTAACACGCTTTATAATTGAAACTGTTCCAACACACATTTTCTATGTTGGACCCTTTCTGGAAAAGCTCTCGGCATCCCCCCTAAAACCCCTGCCGCCCCTACCCCATCTTTAGACTAAATTGCTGCTTTGACTAAGGAGACGTCGCTTTGGGGTCGAGCTCTCACTCAAAAAGGTCTGCGTCAAGCGTACTTTTGGATGTGTGAACTTTTGAAATAGGTAAGTCAAAAGCAAGTACTGGTCAGGGCTACAAAAAAAACAAAAAAAAAAACCTTTATTTTCATCCTGGTTGCTAAGTGATGAGAGTGATCTAAGACCATCTCTAAATGACCTTAGTTGGATTCCGGATCTACATCCTTGTGGCTAAGTGATGAGAAACAAGCGGATACTTTGGCACCAAAAATCTTTAAAATATGAATTTAAAATACGGGATTTAGGCACCAAAATTGGCACTTACTGCAAAAAAACAACAACACAAAATAAGCTATGTGAATATAACTCTACTACTTACTGTTATATTTATTACCTACAGCCAATTCACAAAAAGCTTTTTTTTTTCGCACCACATCTCACTACTTGTTCGTGTTATACATATATGCTGTACTAATTACGCTAGTATGTTAGGAGTTAAGAAGGTGAAATTTAAAAGAAGTGTATCTGAATTTGCAGAGAGGGAGATTCAGAAACCATTAAGTTGAAAACACCCCAGGTACACCGGACCGAGATTCGAATCTCGATCTCACCCTCATCAGCAGTCCGGTCTACTGCGAGAGATAATTCAACCACTGAAACGGGTCACATGCTGTTAATCACTAGAAACTTTATCAGTAGTGAAATATGTTATATTTCCAAATATAATGTCTTTATAATCTGAAAACATAAGTTCTATTAAACGAAGCCAAGGGACAAAATTCCAAATTTTGACTTTTCTGAAGATGTTAAAAGTTTTTTTTCCCCCTGCAATGACATGCGGTTTTCTCTCAACATGTCTGCCATTTTCCCACTGTCCTTCACACAATTTACGCTCATTGAAAGCTATTCAACAAGACGTGTAATTTTTTTTAAACCTAATTCAAATAAGTAGGCCGCAACCTACAATTTCTAAGAAACCGGACTCTTCTTCAGCAGAAAACCCATATCGTATGAAAAACAGAAGAGGAAAAATTCAAAATAGGCTAATTAATGATTTTATTTATAAAACAGGCAAAAACCAACATAATAGGCAATTATAGACATTACTAAATTAACATATGCCTAACAACTGCCTATGTTTTAAGATCAAGTAAAATAAAAGGCAAATAGGCAAAATCCGGTTCCTAGTAGTGATAGAAGTTCATAACCAAACTAGAGAAGATCCTGTAACTGAGATTAATGTAGAAGAAATGAGCATTAGTAGGCCAATTTAGGGGGTAGTCTACGGAAGAGCTAAGAAGCGTTGTCAACATTCAGAAGTTTTTGACTATAATTTTGACTATAATTTTTTTAATCAAATAAAAAACCTAAAAACAAATAAATACAAACGTTGAGAGGAAACTTTACTACTAATAAAATCAGTAAATACGCAATTCCTTGTACTTCTATGATGTATACGTAATAATAACCAAATAGCAGTTAATTAAAGGCCTCGCGGCTAAATGCTCAGTAAAATACGTGAATAAGTTATGACACTATGAACAAGTTTAAAAAGACTCGGCTATTCCTCAAGTGGTCGGAAAATACTCTCCATCCCCGAGTTAGTGCAACCATATGGGACTGAACGATGGAGTAGAGCACACTGTAAGTGCGTCCACCCCTGTGGTGAGATATCTTCTGTTTGACTTCTTGGCTACCCCTGATGTCGATCGCCTAGCCATACACGTCTACTTAGTGGGCCGTATATACTCGAACAATGTGCACTTAGAGACGTGATAATATTATCAGATTGATATTGATAAGTCATGTTCCACACACCTCGTCAAGGTGCATTGCGTGGTGAGTAACTAACTACACCTGTTGGTTGGTTAAAGTTGAAAAAGGAAATTAAGTGACCCATACGTATTACTACCTTTTCAGGTTGAACACATATGTACTAATTACGATAGTGAGTTGGGGATGAGGAAGGTTAAAATTAGGGAAATTTTACCCGCATTGGTGCATAGAATGAGCAAAGATTTAAGAAAAACCATCCTATGTACACTCAACCGGGATTCTAATCCCATTATCCTTATATATTTGCATTATCTTATATTGCGAGAGTGACGCCTTAGACAATGCAGCCATTGAAGCAGGTAATCGACTAATTAAATAGCAAGGATTTTATCCTTTTCGTAAGAAACACCAAATACGACTGTTAGGTACCCATTATCATATGTGCATAAGCCAATATTTTAATGAGGATGGAACAACGTAAAATTGAACTTCATTGACATATTTTATGATAAAATTTGAACTAACCTGGACTAAGCTATCACAAAAATGACGCTTGGATACAGAATTTTATAAATAAGCTTAGCTGGATTTCTCGAATGTATTTTATTCAGTTGTTTAAGCTTTCATAAAATATACGAGAAGCCTTTTTTTATGAAATATATTATCATTCTCCCTTCAACTTTGTTATTAAATATATGAGGCTATGTTCACTGGATCAGATTTACTGGCTACAAATCCAGAAGTCTTAGATATTCGATCTCCCGTGCTTTCAGTTTTTCTGTGATATGTTTATTGATATTTTCATATTTATTTCCGGTTAAGTTTAATAAAGCTTTCAGCAAGAGATTTCAGTTATAATTAAATATTACAAATCAGTGGTAGTATTTTTTTTAGAAAAGTAGCTAAAGTCATCAATAATTTATGTATTAAAACTATTTTATGAAAATATTGAAAGCTATAAGGAAGATAACATGTAAAATTATAATAACGAAATATTTAGTTCAAAAACAGTTCTGACATCCCGATACATTAAAATTTATTTAAATGAATTATCATTTATAAAAAAAATTAAAAATGTAACACAGTACATTTTTTTTATGAGACTATGTATCCACTTCAATGAGAATGTAAGGTAGGGATCATATTTCCTACATAAAAACAAAAGCAAACAACTTTTGAAAACAAGACTAATCCAATTTCATCCGTCCATATTAACATCAAATGGCATGACTAATGTATTTCTTGCTTTTTGTCTGAAAATGATAAAATAAATATTCATACGTCACATAAGGGATAATATAGATAATACGAAGTAAAAAATTGAAAACAAAATATAAAAACAAAGCTACAAAAACTATCATAGCTTTAAAATTACATGCTTAAATAAACATACGAGCGAAGCGTTAATACATTTATTTACATAAGACTAATAGTATTAACATAGATAGAACAGTTTATAAATAAAAATTTAGCTTGGTTTTTTCATATATTTTAAGAATAGATCAAATGTATTCCAAGCATATTAATCATATGAAAGCCAAATCACTACAGTGTGAATATACAGTACTTTTCTATACAGAAAGAGACTTTTAAACACTGCAATATTTCTTTACGAGCGAGGTAAATAATGTTTTACTTTTAAAATTGTTTAATTTTCTAGGTTTTGATAACATTTATCTTAAGTGACAGCTACAAATCACGTAGCTTGACGTATAAATACATGAAAGTAGTTTATATAACTTTTTATATCTGATAGCCCTTGTTATGAAAATTGGACTGTAAGTCATGGTCTATAGTGGTGTTTTCCAAATTTTAGCCAGTCACGTACCATTTTAGAATCTATGACCTGATAAGCACACACCTTCTAGTTCTTAGTGAAGTTTCAGACCAGCTTTATTCAATCAGACCCCTTCCAGGTTTGCTATTACCTAGGAAAATATGGAGTCACCTTAACCGAACTAGAATTGGTCAAGCAAGAAATAAAATAATGCTTTATAAGAGGCGAATAGTCTAAATCCCACAATGTGGCTGCGAAGCACCGGATTAAACAATATAGCATATAAGTTACAAATGTCCCCTCAGGAAATTCCAAGGGTCCTTGAATGATCGCACTACAGCCACACTAGAATCAGCTAGCTGTTTACTCTCTTTGAACATTGAACTGTCAATTTATTGTATTTTATTTTACTGACCCTATAATACTGTATCACATTGAACATCTTTTATCAGTGACACTAACTTCAATTTTTTTAGGGGGGGGGGGGCTGGATTAACTGTTAACTGGCACCGTTTTAGGAATATGTTCTTTCCTTTTTATCTTGCTTCTAATCACAAATTTGTCCATTGTTTCGNGCTGGATTAACTGTTAACTGGCACCGTTTTAGGAATATGTTCTTTCCTTTTTATCTTGCTTCTAATCACAAATTTGTCCATTGTTTCGGGAGTTGGTGAACTATAACAAACTAATTATAAATAAACGTACTGAAAATATACATGCACTACAGTCTTATATATTTTATATTATTTCACACTTTTATCATTGTATATCATATGAATATATGCCATGCGCTGAATTAATAAGTGGTAGACTAAGCTAAGCCGAGCCCTTTACGTTCATCTAGTCAATTGATTAGTTGATTGTATTACTTTAAGCGCATATTCAAAATTGTCCATTCAATTGTCTATCCAAAAGCATTCAAATCAACCCCTTGAAATTATATTTGTAAAATACCTATTGAATCACATCAAACAACGTTCTAATCAAATTTCAACACATCCAATTTTCTGAAATATGCTTCCTGGTTTGGGTATCTGCTCCCTGTCACCTAAGGGCTACTGTCCCCTCCCCTAGCTCCCAGTCCACTCAACGAAATCAACTATTCTGATTGAAACCGTATCAAACCCCTGTTGGACTCCCTTGCGCAATGTTCTGGGTAGAAATACTCTGATATCCTTGGGTGCGGAGGCGGAGTGATTTATTCAGGATTGACGTCACTGAAATACCTGTTACCACATGTCAGGTCTGTGTGTAGTTTATCTACATCCCCCTTTACCCCTTTCCCTCAAACCCTCCTACTTCCTCCCTCTGACCCCTCTGCCATCTCAGTACAATCCACTCTTGACACTTTGTGGGCTATGCCCTTTTACCACACCTAGGGCGATACATCGAAACATCCCCTCTTCTTGGAGGAAAACACACCTATGTCTCCTTCAACTTAGAGTATCTACATAATACAGGATGGGTCAGAAAGTGCTGAAAGACTTTATAATATCATATCTTTACTATTTTAACTACTAAATGCTTCAAATTAGGCATAAAATAACAACCAAAGACTGACCTATTTCTACATACCCTTAAATTAGTCATTAATAAAATAATCTCCTTGAGATAGACATAATTATATGCAACACATTGTTGTATAATCTTCTAGAATTTTGACATGACTATTCTCAAAGTTTCTTGATGAATTGCTTCAAGTTCCACCAAAATTCTTTCTTTAATTTCTTGAATTGTTCTTGGGCGAGTCACTTAAACATGACTCTCTAACACGCCCCAAAGGATAAAATCCGGATCTGTTAAGTCTGGTGAACGTGGTTGCCAGGCTATGTCCCCAACTAGTGAGATGAGATGGCCAGCAAACATTTTGCGAACCACCTTCATTGATATTTAGGCTGTGAGGGTCGTTGCCTCCATCTTGCTAGAACCACATGTTATTGGCATACATGCCCTTACGTTGCAGTTCAGGGTTCAGAAAGGTCGAACGGCAATAAAGGTGCTTAGCAAAATATTTTCTGGGCAACTTGTTGTTTCACGATATGGGGACATCGCTTGACCACAACGTTCAAAAGACTTAACAGCTCGGAATTTTTTCTTGTGTTATGGAAGTTGAAGCAACTCAACAAGAGACAATGCACGAAAACATGTCAAAATTCGAGGAGCGCATACAAAAAGACTTTGCATATAATGTTGTCCATCTTAAGAATATTGTTTTTTTATTTACTTTCACGTGTTTAAAAGTCAAGTCACGTAATCTGCAGCAACATTTTATACACAATATTTTTGTTTTTTGCACCGTGTCCTACTACCCGCTCGGTTTATACACTTGTGTACTTTATTACACTAGTGGTTTTAGAAATCAGGAAGGTTATATTTACAGGGAATGTACCAGCATTTGTGTGGCTTAGAAATAAAAAAAATCATTTGGAAAAGCCACCCTCAGCACTCCCTAGCGAGATTTGAACCTTAATATTTCTGTCATCTTTAGTCTAGTCTACTGCGAGATTTGCGCGATGGATGACCCTGAGGCCACCGAAGCTGGTTATATGTATATTATTAATACCTATATTTCTAAATGGGTATAAATATATTCACTTTACAGAGTGTGATATGTGAGTCAGGCAAATAGAAAACAAATATTGGCCACAGAAATGAACTGTTTAAGAAGCTGCAGAGGGTCAAAATTAGAAATAATTAAGTGGAAACGAAATATTCGGGAAATGATCTACTTGGAGCAGAATAGTTTAGGCTACGTGAAGATTAGACAGCTTAAATGGTTATAATACACACAAAATAAAATAATAGACGGACTCGAAAAGTACTGGAATTAACACCGCCCGCGAGAATAAAGAGAATACGACCAATAAGAAGTAGGAGAAGAGATTATGTCAGCGATGCGAGAAACACAACGGAATAGGATTGTTACAACAACCTGCTTTGGTGGCCGCATGGTCCTGAGCGTCACTCTTGCATTAGACTTTCGATGATAGAGAGATCGAGGATCGAATCCAGATTGGGCTTACCGAGGGTATTTTATTTTTACAAAATGGCTTTCCGCTTTCCCTTCACATGGGCACACTTAATATAAATTTAACCTTCCTAATTACTAACACAATAGCGTAATTAATACATATACGTAAAACGTGTACACATTGTAAGTAGCGCTACTAACTTTTTTTTATGACAGAGCAAATTGGATCCTGGGTAAGAATAGGCGGTAAAAGTTGTAAGCAAAACTCATTGGTAAAA
>CABFWB010004672.1:0-14125 GCA_902151455.1 Timema bartmani
TCTAAATTCAACCTTCCCAATTCCTAATCAATTAGTGTAATTAGTACTTAAGCGTATAACCCGAACGGGTAGTAAGACGCAGAGCTAAAAAAAAAAAACTAACTATGAAGTGAGACTGCAAGTTTATATTATTGTATTAGGACTTTGTAGCTTATACATTAGACCTGTAATTCAGAAGTCTGTAAGTTGAACCTTTAATTATTGTATAATAAACAGAAGTACCGGCAGATACACAATAAAGTAACCGTTTTTAACCAACATAAGAAAAATGAATAAAACCAATACTAGAGTATAGTTCTAAAAGGAATCATAGAAAGCACTAGAGCGCAGGTAAAGTTGTAAAATTCCTAATAGACACTGCCACAGGAAAAGAAACATTCAATAAAATCTAATAGATAGCGCAAAACAACTAATATAGTTATTGAACACCCATTTTTATTCTGAGTCACGAGAACATGGTTTTTCTGGAATTATATTTTGAATCGGGTAAGAAAAACAATACTAAATAGCTGTGGAACCTGCTCCTTCTGAAAGGCAGAGAAAATTCTTTTGAACTTATATCACAAATGAAACTAGCCCTCTAAAATCGCGAATTTCAAGGTGCCACAGTTTCTATATTTGAAATTACAGCAAGAGCACACTTGGTGGGTATTGTAGTAGCAGGCGCTTTCTGGAAATTATGAGCAAATTAACTTTGAACTTACATAACGCAGCAAACTAATCCTCTAAAATAGAAAAGTTAAAGGTGCCACAATTTCTATATTTGAAATTGTTGCACAAGAATATTTGGGGGAATTGTAGAACTAGGTGCCTTCAACAATCCTACATAGCTGTGGAACCTGGTTCGATCTTATGGAATTTTTTTTAGAAAATTAACTTTGAAATTACATCACACATCAAATTAGCTATTTACAGTATTCCTTCGATTCTAAGATGCACATTTTTCCCCCCATTTGAACGTCTCTAAAAACAAGGTGTCTCTTTGAATCGCAGTTTTTTTTCCAACCAACTCTCTCGATGGCTGTGAAAATAATATACTATGGGATAGTGAAGATAAAGATGGCCCAGAAGAATAAGATTGATATTGATTCAGCAGGAAGTGATGAATAACATACCTAATGAAAAATTAAGAAGCGTCTTAGAATCAAATAAATATATTGCCATGTTTAAGGTGCCACAGTTTTTATGTTTGAAATTGTGGCACGAGCACTATGTGAAAAATACATAACCTGATTAAAAAAACTGACCCAGACAACAGGCTGGAAACAGTATTACAGTAATGGCTGTTAACAAAAAGATAAAGGTAAAGGAGAGAATGAACACAGCAGTGTGAAAAAGTAAGTACATTTCTTTATTTCAAGGATATTCAATACTGACAAGAGTACAAAATAAATCTAAGCATGACATTGTGTTTTCTTCACATCTCCAAAATAATTCAGAAGGGTAGGCTATCACAATTCTAGCACAACTGCCCCTATGGAGTTGTTCTTGGACATAATTTGGGTATAAAGAAACAAATCAAACCCAACATGAACAAGAAAATCTTTGTTATTGATAATGGACAAAGTATATATAAAAAATATGTACTAACATGAAGTGAAGCATTTCCATCTTTTTCCTTCCCAAAATACTGGATAAATAATTTTTATTTAGAAAGACAATATTTTCAAATTATTATTGTATTATCTTTCATCGCCTTTTAAAACAAAGTTATTCAAGGTTTTGAGAGTGAAACAAAAACTTTCAGTTTTTAATTTGGAAGAACAATTTGGTGAAAGACTTTTGGTTGTCTCTTTTAATAAAACCATAATTTTTGTGATTCAAATATTCTTAGTACCAAAATGTTTGAACATTGACAATGTTTAAAGTCTCACCAGAGTTCCTTGCGGCAGTTTAACCACGCAACTCGAGGTTTGGTTAGTTCAATACACTAATTTAATTGACCACTAAATAAAATGGTTTATGCAGTTCTAATGCAGTTTCAAGTACAACAAATAATTTTAGTACAAAACAATTGATAAAACTTACAAACAGAATCTATTCAACATTTTCTTTATATGATGACTTTACAACAGTCACTTTTATCAACTGGTCTTAAAATATGGAGAATCTGTACATTTCCCCCCTCCCCCCCACAATTTTGTCTTTATTTACAATATATTATATATTTATAAAAAAACTTTACATTTAATGTATGTTACATTTTTGTATTCAGACACTGGCTTTCAATTAGAAATATGCTCTAATGTTCTTTTTAAAAATAAATATGAAAAATTATTTTTATTAATTTATACATAATTATTAACAAGAGAGATGGTAACATTCAATCACATAACTTTACTTTACATTGTTATTTTATTTTTGTATTTTGTATTTACTAGAAAAATATCCACTATAAGTCTTGTATTGTTATGATTAATTTACAGTTTAGTTCTCAGTTCTTTGAATACATTAACATAGAGCCATAAATGGGATTTGTTTTATTATTTCGTTTATTTTAAGATTGTCAGATGGTTAGCACTTTTCTTAAAAAACCCGTATAAAATAATTACACGCACTCGAATACACATTAGCACCATTTCACACATCCTTATAAATTTACGTTAAGTAGTGTATAATTTTTTTCCAGACAAAAATTTTTCAGCCACAAACTAAAATAATATTAATAAGTCTGCAAAATATTTGGACCTAAAAAAAAAAAGGTGCACGACTTGCATTTTGTTCGTGACTGTACAACTAAAGTCGCAGGTTTGAGCTTTGGCATCAAACGCGATTTATATGGAAATTTGACTGTTGAAATCCCCCCTTACCCCTGTTTATTATTAAATACAATAAAACTGTCAATTTATGGAGAAACTTTAGACACAAAAATTATTTCTTACAGCTAATGTATAAATAACAAAAATGGTAGTTTCTGGACTCAATATAGAAACACAACATACTCAATTATGGTAATCTAACTTTATCACAGATACCAATATATATCATTAATGAAAATAGTTTCCAAACTAAAAGGTGTAGTGCCGTTAGTTTTGACTATAGACAACTGAAAATAATAAAACAACAAAAACATTAAGGTCTTTTATGAAGAAATTTACTTTGCAAGTTTACACTTCTTGTTAAAAAAAATAATTCTAGCAACTGTATTAATTTTGATATCAATACATTGAACATTGCGTGAAAAATAGAAGTGAAACTACTTAATATTATACTAAAATGTGCAAAAATAAATGCAACATAAAAGTGTGAGGACGGTGTATTACCGTTTCAAAGAAGTAGGCTCTAAACGAGTCCCACTTCCGACGAATCTTATGCCATTGAAACTGTTGGCCTCGACAGAGAAGATCGTGAGAGAAACTTTATTTCCCTTAACTTATTAACGTGTAAAATGTATAGGGATTCCATTACAGGCAGGCCTTCCTTCTAAACAGGGATTACATTTTTACAAGCTTAAAATCTGCGACAACTTAACAAGATGCGTTACAACACACAACGGATGCCACAAAGGATTATCGAGACTATTCAAAGTAAAAACTTTTATTTCTGAGGAATATTATTTTTTTACAAAGTAACATTTTGTAAAATAACACTTTTGTCATGTTCTAACATCATAATTTTCCTAACATTCTCTAAAGTCATCTGATAACTTGTTTTTCATGAAGTATGAATACATTTAACTTAAAATATGTATGAAATAAAGTGAACCAAGCAAAATATAATTTGTAATTACATAAATATGAAGAAGTGTATTTAAGTGAAGCACAAATTAAAGTGAAAACACTAATACATGTTTACACACACATCTCTTAGGAGGTAGTCAAAAGAACGGGCAGTTGACTCCAGTGGTGCCAACTTAACCCTTTTACTACTACTTCCAGAGGAAAATGCCATGAAAGCATTTAAATGTTGAAGTGTTTGTAATACGTATTAGGTTTTTTACTTTTATATGTACCTTCATTTTTTATGAAATCCTATCAACTCCATGGCATGAACCTGCAATCAAGTCATACCAACAAAGCAGCCGCCGCCTTTAGTGATAGTAGTGCCAACATTTGCAAATAGAGGGTGTCATATGGTCAGCACAACTAACCCTGTGTGTGTTAACCTCAGTTTTCTAAACTGGGCCTGCTACTTATTTAATCAATTAGCTCCTCATTTGTCCTCAGGATACCAAGTTTAACTTCGTTACAGACCCACTGCTTCACAGAAATATTCTGGGATCAAACCCAGGCCCACATTTTATTTATTTAATTGCATATTATATTAAGATAAAGACTCAAAATGTTACTTTGTAAAGCTATGGGAGAGTTACGTTGGAATGACCAACAGAAGGGGCGAGTGCGGTGGTCTAGATGTCGGAGGTGTCGTCGAAAGAACCAGTGGGAAGGTGAGATGTGAACGTGGACGACGGACCACTGTGGTTGAACGGGGGGAAGAAGAAGTCTCCGTTGGGACGCGGCAGTTTGCGCATGATCTTGCCGGACGTAATGAGGCGTCCGAAACCTTCTTGGTGGGCGAAAGCGTAGCCCGAACGGATGGAACGTCTTGTACGCCGGGCCGAGGGTGTACGAAGGACATCTTGAGATTGTCTTGACCTAGGAAAACGAAAGATACGTTTTAATTTGGTTTCTTATGGAAAACAAATAAAAGGAACAAACTCAATATGGTGCTTACAGTGAAAATATGAACACAGTTCCCACTGTACACTGCTGCTCCTGGACAAAGAGGTAAGAAAAGTGTCAGCCATTAATTGTTTGTCCAGTGGCAACAGTGTAGAAAAGTGAGCTGTGTTACTCTTTCCATTTCAAGGACCCCATTGTGTTCATTCGATCCTCTTTTTCATGTATTAAACTAACGACTGAAAGTATAGAGCTAGGAAGTTCTTTTTAAATAATATTGATTAAAGAATTCCTATTCACTATTCACTATTGCCATTCAAAGCACAATATATGTAATTTAATTAGTGTTCTTTAGATTTTTGCCATGTAAATAAATAAACTATTCCAGACCTGAGTTGGGCCAACCTCTGTTTGAGTCGAACTCTATCCGAGAGTGTAGGCCGGACGTCCACGAAGTAGAACCTCCAAGCAAGGACAGGGATCATTAGGACGATAACGGTTATGACGGTCGTGAACCAAAAGGTCGCTTCTTGCATCGCCTGCATCACATAAGACACGAGATAACGAGTAGTTGGGACAGTGACAAAAGATTACTCAGGTTACATGCCTATGTACTATGTACACTATTGGTTTTAGGTATTAGAGAGGTTATATTAATAAGAAGTGTATCCGCATTTGCATGGTGGGAGAGTGGAAAACCACATTGAAAAAAAACACACCCGATTGAGATTCGAGCCCCGATCTCCCAGTCATCGGCAGTTCAGTTAGTTGCGAGGGTGACGCCTTGGACCATGTGACCACTGAAGCAGGTCTAGTTATTATAATATCATTAAATAAATATAATGGGAGTTTTAGAAAATGGAGCACAGATAAAAGTAAAAACAAAACATATTTACAAACGTTTCAATATTTCAATGCCACACTTTCTTGTCCCAAGATATTTAGTATCCTTACAATGTCTTGACCAAGCTATATGGTGTCGGACTACATAATTACTAGTTTTTATAGCAAAACTATTCTTTGGCCAAAATAAACCAAATATTCCTCCAGAAGAAACAAGTTTCTCATCTTATGCCGCTATGCTCATGACAGATATTCAACGACTGTTGATATCACAATACGAAGAAAGTTACACTCTTATGTTTCTATTTGGTTTCTTTTGACCAAACAGATATTTTGCTAAGAACAATGGCCTTTCCACCCCGTCTTAAAGACGTATATTTGAGTGAACGCAGACTGGAATAGGTACCCGCTACTCACCATGCTAAGCGAGCCGACGTATCTGCCGCCGATGATGTAGTTGTAGGAGTATTGCAGCACAAAGTACCACACCACAGAGCCCCAGACCATGAAGTGGTTGAATACGGTCCAATAAGAAGTGTCGAGCGCTATCTGGGCTGTCACCACGATCACCAGGATGGTGGCTACCACGCTACCCAGAAGCATGTGGTCCGACAACACGTAGCCCTTCGGCGAGACTCCGTCTTTATACGTACCTGCTCAACAATACCCCATCCTGATTGGTCGGGGAGTTCTCGCACAACAAGCACATGGGAGTTACTGATTCTGATATATTTGGAAAAAGGTACAGGAAAGGTGGACAAAGTTCACATTTTACACTGCTGCCACTGTATGTAGTTTTAATATTCAGATAAAATATTTGTAAAGATGATGAATCAAAGATTTTAATAATCAGAATTTGAAGAAACGTGCTAAGTGCAAGAAGTTAGTTTCCCTGTGATTGCATAATTTTTTGTATGATTTCTTCCTCTCCTCATTAATTTTATATCTTTTTTTACTAAAAAATTAGAAATAGTGTCCGAGAAAATTACATTTTAAATGGATGCTATGTTTCTTATTTTCAGTAGGAATGTAATGTTTAACATCTTCCCAAAATAAAAACCCGGGAGAATCCCACAAACTCACCGTAAGGAATGAGGAAGAGTACGCAGGATGTGAAGAACCCGTGGAGTGCGCTCCTGAGGAATTCCTTCTTGTTGAACAAGAGGTTGGAGTGTCCTGGAGTGTACAGCTGGGGGTACATCAGACTGTACCTGTCACTGACGTCCTGGTCGAATATCCCCAGCCCCAGGACGGGCAGCGACGTGTAGAACAGGTTATACACCGAGATGAACATGGGGTCAAACACAGTCTGGAAACAAACAAGTCGATAGAACATCACACAAGTTCACACTGGAAACAAACCAGTCGCACCCTCTGTGTCGATAGAACATCACACAAGTTCACAAGATTATACAGACAAATATATCTTACACCTGTAAACCTTTGATAGTTTGTTAAAAATTATTTTCACTACTTTTTTCTGTCATCCTGATTCACTACCTGTTCAGGTTTTACACATATTAATTAGTTACAATAATGTGTTAGGGATGAGGAAGGTTGAATTTAGATTGGGTGCACCCAAATTTGCGTGGAAGGAGATTGAGAAACCATTCAGGAAAAACCACCTTCAGTACACCCAACATGGATATGAACCCCGAAATCTCCGTCACCACAGTATTTTGTGAGCGTGACATCTTAGACCATTGAAATGAGTGTTTTGTTATTAGATAAGAAATATCTTCCAATGGAGACACACATATTCTCAACTATTTTGAAACATATTTAATCTAAACTTTGTGTTTCTGTCTTCTCTACCAACTCATGATGGCCCAAGTACTGTCTCTTACTTGAGTCAGCCATTAAAAATGTAGTTATTCTTTTACAAGGAAAAAATGTATTAAAAAAACTGTAACAAATGTCAATGTAGTCACATTAAATGAGTGATTACCAGATGAGTTAGATTGGTAGCATGTTTAGTTCATAAGAGTTTACTAATTTATAAATACACATTTTTACTTTACATCCATTTGTGTTTCCAGCCTGTGGTCAGTTTTTTATTAAAGTCATATATTTTCCACCACTGGCTTGGTAGTTCTGTCATAGCTTCATATGCCTTATAATATAACTTAAAGACTAGGACTGGCACAACATCCAGTCTCCGGCCGTTAATTTATCAATGTGAAAGGGTAAAAACACATTTTACGGATGATACATTTTTAGACCACGCCGGAAATCAAGATCCTTAGCTCAGTAGACAGACACGCTACCGACCGAGCTAAGGTGCCGGACTTATGAATTAGTAAATAGTTCAACAGTAAACAAGTTGATGGTTGCTTTGTTATGTGGATCTACCGAGTGAGATGGGAACTTCACCGACCTGTGCGCTAAAGCCACACCAGAAGGCGAACCAGAAGTGGCACAGGGTAAAGGCAAAGTTCTTGTAGAAGAAATAGCGGAGGAACTTGCACATGCGGTAGTAGGACCAGCGACCATGGACTAA
Source organism: Timema bartmani (assembly GCA_902151455.1). Taxonomy (NCBI): domain Eukaryota; kingdom Metazoa; phylum Arthropoda; class Insecta; order Phasmatodea; family Timematidae; genus Timema; species Timema bartmani. The sequence continues at coordinate 7,963 of CABFWB010004672.1, forward strand.
TAGGAGCCTCTCAAGGAACCTAAACTGCGCGATGGAGTAGTCCGAAGCTAGAACTGCCTGCATTCCTTCTTGTCCGCTGATACCAACGCCTATATGAGCGGCTGTCAACATACAATATTAGACAAGGAACATGAACCGTGAGATGAAAAACATTCACATAACATTGCTATTCTTAATAAGACTTGCCTGAGATCAGCTGCTAGTACATTTTATAACACTACTCTAAGATCCTGAAGGAGTTGGCTCTGCTCAGCGAAATAACCAGGCTATCTGCAAACTTGCACTTAAGGGGAAGGGGTTGAGGGGGGAGGAAAGGAGTGAGGAAGGTAAAGATTTAGATCAAATGTTCCTGAATTTAAAGGGAAAAAGAGTGGAAAACTATTTAATAAAAACCACGCTAAACACACCCGACCGGTATTTGAGCCCCGATCTCCCTTTTATCGGCGGTTGAGTCTATTAAGTCTGACGCCTTAAGACTATTAGAACATTGAATTTATTTGAGGTATTTTAACGTGCACTTTCTGAACCGACCGATTATATCAACACACGAGAATTTCTCTGAGCGAGAGTGAAAGGGCCTGTAACAATTTTTCAGGGAAAAGTAATTTCCACATAATTTCCAGGGTTTTTTTACACGCCACAATCGACGGCTTTACTTCCCCTACGAAGGAAGTTGTGCTAAGGATTTTTATCACTCAAGAATAATCCATCGACCCCAGCTGGGTTTCAACCCAAGAAAATCGGGGTCCTGAGGCGAGCACTTTACCCTAAGACCACTGAGGTTAACTTAATCCACTGAATAGTTTTTTCACTTGTTAATATAGCAACTAGCCACTTCTCCAGACGGGTGAGATAATAAAGTGTGTAAGAGGGGGACGTCAGTGTGAACTCATGACTTGCCTATCGCAAGGTGTCGGGTGCAAGGGGGCAAGGAAGAACCTACAGCATTCAACTAGTCCCACTCACACAAAAGTTGGGGTTTGTATAATATCCTAATTCAATTTTTATTTTTAATATTATATTTCCCCCACCTCTTAAATGTTGAAATATGAAAGGAACACTTACCTTTGATCATAGACACATCGTTAGCTCCGTCGCCGATGGCCAAGGTCACAGCCTGCTTGTTCTTCTTGATCAGTTCTACCACCATCGCTTTCTGCAGCGGTGTTACCCGACAGCAGATCACAGACTTGCCTGCGCCGCAAACAAAAAACAAAAACAACCCATGATTCTAGACATAATGACACTTTGAAGGCATCAAGGAACTAAACACAACGTCCTATATCTCGTGCTAGAGCCGCCAAGTAGAGTTTAACAATAAGTACATCCGTGCCAAAAGTTTGTCACCACGTCTTAAGTATGAATTACTATAATTTTCTAGCGATAAGGAAGGTTGAATTTAGAGGAAGTGTATTCACATTTACATGGATGGAAAATGGTAAATTATTTAGGATAGCGCACTTTTAGTACACTTAACCAGGATTTAAACCCAGATCTCCCTGTCAACGGCAGTCCAGTCTATTGTGAGAAGTGATGCCTTCTAGACTATTCGACCACCAAAGCTGGTTGCATGAAAGTTAAAGTTAGATATCTGTATCTTATATTTCGTTGATATATTTTATAGTACTATATAAATTAATGCTCGTTTAGGCTATAGTCAGTCTATACTAAATTAGGTTACAGTATGAGCAAGGAAAGACTTAAAAAAATGTGGTATCATTCACATGGAATGAGAAACTAGCCAGTGTGAATAAGATTCAAATAAAATAATGAACTCTAGGGTTAAGAGTGAGCCTCGCTGGCACTGAGCCAACCCTGCCAGTTGTACCAGCAAAGAAAGTCTTGTGTTAGATGACATTAAAAAAAAATATGACTTTATCAATTTCTTATTTCTAAGCTTTCATGATAACTATTTAATGTGATTTGTATTTTAGTAAATCTAAGCATCTGCAACAGGACTGTGGAGTTGGAGTCAGTAGAAATGTACAGACTCCAACTCGTAGAATTTAGTTTTTTTGTTCAGAAATTGTAGTAAACTAAATACATATCTCTATAAGGAAAACCTCTTTTCACTTTATGAGGTATTGTATTATATTTGTAAGAAGGTACAGGAAAGGTGGATGGAAACATATAAAAGGGACGAACACAATATGGCTTTTACAATGAAAAGAAGAACACAGTTCACACTTTACACTGCTGCCACTGGAGAAAGAGGTAATGTCCTTTTCCTGTGTTTGTCCCTATCTAAGTGTCGTATCATCCTTTACTTTTTTCCATTTTCTTCCTTTTGTGTTTTGTTTTTTGATTTCCTCTGTTAGGAAGTTGTGTTACATGTTTCACACTCCTCCCTGATGAGTTCCGATAGAATGAAACCCAGGTCGGGGGATTGGGCGGTGACGATCGATTTTCCTTAGAGGCAACCATTACCTCTTTGTCCATTGGCAGCATTGTTAAGTGTGAGCTGTGTTCTTCTTTTCATTGTAAAAGCCATGTTTTGTTCGTTCCTTTTATATGTTTCTATCCACCTTTCCTGTGCCTTATTACAAATGTAATACAAGTAAACTAAATATATTGTTTTTATATTCTATTAACCAAGTAGCCTGATAATTAAAGTGTTAGAGATGAAATGCCCTGTGCTAACATATTATTATTTTAATGTATATCCAATACTTATAACAAATTATTTTGATAAGTATTTTTTTATTTCTTATTATTAATATAAATTTGCCATTAATAAAGGAGTCTGAGTTGGAGTCTAAGGTTTAGCCTACCGACTCCTCAGCCCTGATCTGCAACCCCCCAATCTAAATCCTAAATAGTTCAAATGACCCCACACTTTCACAAAACGACGCTCAACAAAACATTGACTGATAACAGATGATGACGATTCGCCTAGAGAGAGGATGGAAACAACAGTTTTTACTGCCGTCAATGTCCTTGCGGGCCAGGGTTAACACTTCCTCCTCTTTTGGAGACTACATCCTTGTTTTGGTTCTAAGTGTCCATGTAGCAAGACTACAGCCATTTGGATCCTCGCTGTGCCCAATACAAACTGCACCCTCAGTACTCACATTGGCAGGAAACCTCCAGGAACAGTTTCTCGAGTTGGGGGTGGAGAGCGTGGACCAGCGAATGGCCGTTGATGACGACAGCGAAGCCGGCCACGTTTTCGCTCTCCTCCACGTTGCACCCTCGCTGATATTCTGACTCACTGAGCAACCAATCACACGTCAGATTTTCACCCGGGTACAGTTTGTACAAAATAATTAACACACAGTTCAGAGAGGAATCAGATTGACAAAGATGCAAAGTGACTGATAAGGAAGAGTGAAATGAATTGTTTGTATTTGGAGAAATAATATTATACGATTCTTGTAAAATATCGCCGTGTGTTCCATTTATCCAACAATTAGGGGATATATTGTGATTAAAATTTTTTATGCACTTTAAAAAAATTATAAATACAAATTAACTAAGGTTCTATTTTTGTAGAGTAGTTAAGGATAGGACCATTGAATCCTTAAGGATATTAAAGATACAACGATCCTAAACTCAAATCCTTAAAATATATTTTTCAATTTTCCAAGTGAAATTTGTTTCAGAGCTCTAAGACTGCTTATTGGTGACTCAGAACCAATTATAATTATAGCATGAACTTAACAGAACGTATAAATATTCTTTGGATTGAAAAACTACACCTGAAAATGGGAAGTGAACCCGGTACTTTTAGTTTAGTACGACAATGCACTAACCAATGAGCTATCAGAGTTAAAGATGGCTATGCTCTGCGATATTAATCGATCATAGAAATATAGCCAACAATTTCCGCACATCCATCACAAATGGATATGAGTGAAGAATAACCCTGGGCCGCGGGACGACTTCTGGATAGATCGTTGGTTAGAGCATTGGTGTGTTGAGCCAAAGGTCCCGGGTTCAGTTCTTGTGTCCAGGAGTCATTTTTAAATTTAGAGACTATGATATTTATATGTGGTTATAACTGTAGCTAACATTATTATTATTATTTAGCACCGCGTCTTACTACCCGTTCGAGTTATACGCTTAAGCACTAATTACGCTAATGGATTAGGAAATGGGAAGGTTTAATTTAGAGGAAGTGACCCCGAATTTGCGTGGATGGAGAGTGGAAAATCATTTAGGAAAAACCACCCCCGGTTCAGCCGACCGAGATTTGAACCTCGATCTCCCCGTCCTCGGCAGTCGAGCTCAACACAACTAGCGCGTTAGCCAACTACACCACCGAGGCAGATCGTAGCTAACAAATATAATAGATTGGCTATTTAATCCATCAAGAATGTGTAAATATTATAATGAATGGATTATAAGAAATATTGTTAACATTTAGTTACTATTTGTATTTTCTATTATTATATTATATTTATATTTCCTCTTTACAAGGTTCAAATTCGAGATTAGGATCTGTAAGAAGGTGAATTCGACCTAACTCTAATAATAGTTCATGTAAACCAAGGGCCGGCAACTTCTCAATCCTGCTAAAATTTTAAATCGATCACATGAGAAAACCATATTGTCATTAGAAGTTGATCTTTGGATCTTCTTAGCTCGCAAATAAATCAAGTATCTACCGTACTTTCAAATAATATTTGAGTGGTTAAATAACCTTGATCGGTCATAGTAATACTAGAGTAAATTTAAATAATTTATAGGTATGTGCGAAGCTTCAAAATATCAAAGTCGAAGGAAGGATAAAACTTTGATAAACTATTAACTGATTTGATATATTTCACTAAATATTACATATTTCAAGATATGGTAGTTTTCGAACTGCTATTAAAAAGTTTTTTTTAACACTGACTATTAATTAAATAATCTTATAATCAGTATCGCCAACATTATTTTGTAAAAAATAAAATACCTGCAAAGTTGTAACACCATGGTTTATCATATACAAACCTTATAGTTGTGCAATGGTCCTTTCTTACAGCCAATGTTTAGTCCTTGATATTCTTTCTTTTGAATTATCTATGACAAATTTATAAGCGCATTTTTGATACAATAGTTTTTCAACAAAAATCCTATCTTTGACTTCAACTTCGACTTTTATTGGCATATTTTAATCTTCACTTTGACTTTGCTTCACATTTAGAAAAGTGACCTTCGCATACCCCTAATAATTTAGTATGAAAAATGAACATGGTAATTAGTCTATATTTTTTTTCTTTTCAGGTGGAAACATAAGTATTTGGGAAAAGATTGAATCCAAGAAATAAAATATATAAGATGTATAGAAAAAAAAAGTAAAGTGGAGAAACAATTGGGTGACCTTGATAAGTCTTTGGGTCTATCTGAAGGAGCCAAAAATATTGCCGACCCCTGATGTAAATGATCCGGGTTAGATGGTGTGTATCTCTGATGATTTTATGGATATTTAAAGTTTGTTCATGCGACACGCTGAACAGTACAGCAGCCATGAAACTACAAATAATTCACAAAATGAGGTAGTACATATACTCACCATGAACATAACACGACCAACGAGAACCAAGAATACAACACAGCGTGACAAACCTCCTGTGTGTTCTCACAACAAATAATCACATTATTTATCTTTATTTAATGACTGCATGTAAAAGGAACTACAAAAATTAACTATACACTTCATTTATAATGAAATGTAGCAGTCTTACCTTGACTGATTACACTATGGCTCTATATTATAAGCTACACCAAGCAAGGTTAGCTAACTACCTCTCAAGGTAAAGGGAGTGCACATACTCATCTGAGCCTCTGAATGAAGATATTTGTTTACTGTAAACATTAAGGCCCAATCTTACAATGTCATGTTATTCTATTCGTTAGGGCTTAACATGCGGTTAAGCGATAACAACCACTACTTTGGATTTTACAATGTTTGGTTAGAGCTAGCGTCCTCGTTAAAGTGCTCGTAAAGTTAACGTGAGGTCTACCTTCTGGTTAGCATTTTAACGTCCACATTAACTTACAAACATTCCGCCATATTGTTTTATGGCAATTGGTTTTTATTCAAGTGAGGTTATATTATTATTTTTAGAAACTTTGGACAGTTATTTATGAATTCTCTTGCTTTTAATATTGTCCACCAGTAATTATATATATGTTTCACCAATGATCATCTAATCATAGATTTGAGGTATTATATTTC
>CABFWB010004672.1:15723-43801 GCA_902151455.1 Timema bartmani
AGTGGCACCAGAGCTATCTTGAGCAAGATGGCATTCAAGTGGCACCAGAGCTATCTTGAGCAAGATGGCATTCAAGTGGCACCAGAGCTATCGTGAGCAAGATGGCATTCAAGTGGCACCAGAGCTATCTTGAGCAAGATGGCATTCAAGTGGCACCAGAGCTATCGTGAACAAGATGGCATTCGAGTGGCACCAGACCTATCTTGAGCAAGATGGCATTCGAGTGGCACCAGAGCAAACTTGGACAAGCTGACATTTGATTGGCACCAGAGCAAACTTGGACAAGCTGACATTTGATTGGCATCAGTGCTAACATAAGTAAGGTGGCATTCAAGTGGCACCAAAGCTAGCTTGAGTAAGATGACATTTGCGTTGCACCAGAGCTAGCTCGAGTAAGCTGGCAATTGAGTGCCACCAGAGCTAGCTTGAGCATGTTGGAACTCGAATGGCACCAGAGCTAACTTGAGCATGTTGGAACTCGAGTGGCACCAGAGCTAACTTGAGCCTGTTGGAACTCGAGTGGCACCAGGGCTAACTTGAGCATGTTGGAACAAGAGTGGCACCAGGGATAAAACGAGCCTGTTGGAACTCGAGTGGCACCAGGGCTAACTTGAGCATGTTGGAACTCGAGTGGCACCAGGGCTAACTTGCGCATGTTGGAACTTGAATGGCACCAGGGCTAATTGAAGCAAGGTAGTATTACTACCACTAAGAGTAATTAAAGTGCACATACATGATGCTCCATGAAAAGGGAGTTAAAACATAGGCATTAGCTACAGTAAAAGCGAGAGAAATAAAACACTAAATTGCTGAGAATACTAATGACTAGAACTACCCTACGCTACACATCCTGGGATAACAGCGGCGTAGACAACCGTAGAACCATGCAGAAGAGGAAGTCGGACCGAGAAAAATCAATCAGTGTCAGTTATGTGTTGGCAAGAAACAAGAATGTTAAATAAAATTAACTACCGTGCTCAAGACAGATACCACAGTGCTTTAGACTAGACATTCACGACTGTAGCACGATGCACATCTTGATAAAATGTTATATACTTTTCAGAAAAAAACATTATTTGATAATTGGTGTATCTATATGAATTTTTCATTCATGCCTAATAAAAGGGAAGAATATTTTCAAACAAAATGTGTAAACATTGAAGTTATTTGAAATTAAGAGTATATGTTGATGAAATATAAAGAGACAAATGTGACAGCAATATACTATATCTATATTTTGATAACTATTTAAGTAAAAACACAATCGTGCAGTATTCAATGGAATGGGTTCAAGAACATTTCAATTACGAATGAGGTATTTTATAATGTCTTCGTGGTACTGTACTGAAAAAAGTCAACAACTTTGTAACGTCACTTTAGACAAAATTAACTTTATTTTAATCAATATAACTGTGTTTTTAAGTTGAAAACTTTAATACTACATTTTTTTCCAATCTACTGTGGTTCAGTCTTGAGCATTAATTAGAACAAGATAAAAAGTGAGCGTCTGTGAAGCGACCGGCCCAATAAGTCATCTTGTACGACTGTATCGTAGTTGTGGAGCACAACTTGAATCTTCCGTGCTATTGGTTAGAGGCAACAGAAAGTTAGTAAGACAAGCGCTCATGTTGAGGTTAGCTGTTGTTAGTCACGTTATAACCATCACAAGATTAACAAGTGCTCATGTTGAGGTTAGCTGTTGTTAGTCACGTTATAACATCACAAGATTAACAAGTGCTCATGTTGAGGTTAGCTGTTGTTAGTCACGTTATAACATCACAAGATTAACAAGCGCTCATGTTGAGGTTAGCTGTTGTTAGTCACGTTATAACATCACAAGATTAACAAGCGCTCATGTTGAGGTTAGCTGTTGTTAGTCACGTTATAACATCACAAGATTAACAAGCGCTCATGTTGAGGTTAGCTGTTGTTAGTCACGTTATAACATCACAAGATTAACAAGCGCTCATGTTGAGGTTAGCTGTTGTTAGTCACGTTATAACATCACAAGATTAACAAGCGCTCATGTTGAGGTTAGCTGTTGTTAGTCACGTTATAACATCACAAGATTAACAAGCGCTCATGTTGAGGTTAGCTGTTGTTAGTCACGTTATAACATCACAAGATTAACAAGCGCTCATGTTGAGGTTAGCTGTTGTTAGTCACGTTATAACATCACAAGATTAACAAGCGCTCATGTTGAGGTTAGCTGTTGTTAGTCACGTTATAACATCACAAGATTAACAGGGCTCTCCCAAGTAAAGACATAGTTCAAGAAAGAGATGTATACGTGTAGATTTTAGATTTGAACTATTTTAGCAGGACGTTTTACTACATATTCGGTTGTTAAACATGTATGCCGTTTTATCTAATATGTAAGGAATGGAAAGGGTTGGATTTAGAAGAAGTGTAGCAACATTTGTGTGGAGGGAGAATGGGGAACTATTTTTTTTAAGTACTGTTGTCTTACTACCAATTCAGGTTATACGCTTATGTACTAATTACGCTAATGGTTTAAGGGATGAGGAAGGCTGTATTTATTGGAAGTGTATCTGCATTTTCGTGGAGGGAGAGTGGAAAAAAACCACCCTCAGTTCACCCGACCGAATTCGAACCTCGATATTCCCACTATCAACATTCTGGTCTACTGCGAGAGTAACGAGTTAGACCATGAGGCCTCTGAAGCAAGTGCCATTTAGTTAATTACTCCTTCAATACATCCGACCTGGATTCGAAACCCGATCTCTCTGTCACCAGTAATCCAGTCCAACACAAGAGTTATGCGTCAGACCGTGCGACCACCGATGCAGGTATAAACTATGATCAAATAAATTGTTTTTTCAACTTTAGTTATTAATAAATAAACAAGCTAATCGTTTATTCAACAAAATACAATAAGCCAATGGCGTACAAAAAAAAACTCAGGAAAATAAATATTTGATAACGTAATTGTTAGTATCTAGACTCGAGACGAACCCATCAAGAATATTTGAGATTTGAAATCCTGAATACATACAAAACCAAAATGAACAAAACTTGCCAAGTTGACAGATATTAGCACTTGGATAGTTTTAAGGTGCCAAGACAAGAAGCAGAACAAAGTTATTGTTTTCGCAGTTTAACATTCATACAAAAGCACATAAATGCACCAAACATTTATTTAGGATTTAAATAGCTTTATCATGTTGGAGTTTAGAGACAGAACAATGAAGAATTCTTAACAAAGTTTCCTTTACCAACAAAAACTCGGGATAGGGTGGATGAGGGGATACACTAGCTGTGGATAGGGGCGTGTGAGGGAATACACAAGCTGTGGATAGGGGCGTGTGAGGAGATACACTAGCTGTGGATAGGGGTAGATGAAGGGATACACTAGCTGTGGATAGGGGCGTGTGAGGGGATACACTAGCTGTGGATAGGGGCAGATGAGGGGATACACTAGCTGTGGATAGGGGTAGATGAGGGGATACACTAGCTGTGGATAGGGGTAGATGAGGAGATATACTTTTTGAGGATAGGAGGAGGTAGGGGTGGGGTAAATTATAATTAAAAGGGAGCTGGAGATTAAAAGTAGTTCTTTGAATAATTCAATATTTAACAGCGTTATTTATCATCACTTTAACAGAACCACTCAAGTGGTAAAATACATGTTGAACTCTGAAATATGCTCTATCACTGCTTTCTAAGAGCCAAACTCAGGACTCCTAGGTAAGATCAATGTTTAAGATTTGTATTTGATCCATCTCTAAACAAGACAGGAGGCCTCATCTCCCAGACAATGTGAAACACCAAACTTATTATGTTTTTATCCTTCATTCCTGAACTTTCTTCCATCGACAGCTAATTGTGTGCAACAGTGATATAAGAAACATGGAAAAGATTTTGATATGTGAGAATTTTACATTGTATACTTTTATTTTGTCACTGTGTCGTATTACCTGTTCAGGTTATACGCTTATGTACTAATTACGCTAATGGTTTTAGGGATCAGGAAGATTATATACATAGGAAGTGTACTCGCACTTGCGTGAAGAGAGATTGGAAAACTATTTTGGAAAAACCACCTTTAGTATACCCAACAGAGATTTGAACCTTGATCTCCCCGTTAGGGGCAGTCTAGTCTAATGCGATATCAGCGCCTTAAACAATGCGGCCAACGAAGCGAATTTACAATGTATACTTGAACTAATTATTATCTGCGTTAAACCGCAAGTGAAGAATGACCCTGAGCAGGAGACGAATCCTGGATAGCTCAGTGGTAGAACATTCACGTCTAGGGTCCCAGGGTCAATAATAATCATCTTCATGTGACATATAATTGATTGAAACAACCATTATTATTTTTGTGCAAATGTTTATGTTATTTAAATAATGATTTCAACTAAGGATAAAATAATATATATGGGGGAAAAAGTGCCTTAAAAAGTTATAATGTGTGTTTAAATAAATAAAATAGAACTGTAAAAACATTGAGTACAAATAAAACTATACATGATTTTGTTTACAAATGGACTTTTGGAGAAGATTTTACAAAATACAAACATATTAATTCACAGTCAACAGTGATAACATTTTACTATATTATTATTATTGTTATTTTATATGTAGTGATAATATCTATCAAAAGTGATGGCTGAAGATCACATTACTTGACGTATGAATACATGAAAGTAGACCAGGTTACTTTTATATCAAATAACTCTTCCTATGAAAATTGGGGAGTGAAAATGCTAGCACACACTTAAATACTTTGATGACACACGTCATCTACCTCAAGAACTAGTCGACTGAACACAAAATTGGCTTTAGTGTGCCAACTTAATTGTGAGGTACCTATTTTGCTTGTATACTGAAAAGTCTGTGAGTTTGAATTGTAGCATTCTTGCATCGAGGTATCGTTTAAAAAAAGTTTTCACCCTTAAACAACTAAGTTGGCAACACTGAAGCCAACTCCCTGTTCAGTCGACTACTTCTTGAGGAAGATGCCAAGAAGTCATCGGAATATTGAAGTGTTTATGAAAGTGTCTAGGTGTTGTTTTTTTTTTACTTTTATTTGCGCTTAATTTTTCTAAAGATCTATCATATTTAATTAAATTACATATTACAATTAAGGATAAAGTGTTCTGTTTCATTATGAGTCTGTGTAGCACTGATACACAATTTCCCATGCAGACAAGCCAACTCGCACGGAATATGGAAACTAATTCTTACAGCGTAGATTGATATACCTTCAACGTTTCAGAATTATAGAAACTTAGAATAGTGTGCAAACTAAGTAAAGATGCATCTATTAGATATGTGAAAGCTCAAATTCATTTTAACAAGCTTTTGATTAATTATTTTCAATCATTCTGACAAAAGAAAAGTTTATAAAATTATTCAAAGAACATTTCTCAGCATTAAACCACCAAAGGCCATGTGAACCAAAAGCACGGAGAATCAAAAAAGTGTCACCATACAAAGAGAGAGAAAATATATTAATTGAGAACGAACATTACATGATTAAAAGTATAAATAATAGAAAACAGTAACGTTTCCTCTCCTGTGTGCGGTTCTCCGGTCTACGCTACCTGTGTGGGTCCCACCTGAAAGTGACTATGCTGACCGCGGTCGGGGCGGACTGTTGTTTGGCGACACTGCGTATGGACTCGCGCAGCTTGATCAGTTGCAGTTCTACTTCGTCGAACGTGTGCGCATCTACAATGAAGATGTCCACCATCTCGTCCGTCAGGAGCTGGCAGGAGTAACCGATGTTGATGGCCGTTTCTGAACATGAATGAAACGATTCGATACTCGCGTGGAATACACACAAAATCAAAGAAGGAAAATTTAAATGATCACATAACTATGACTTTTATTCTTTACATTGAAAAATAACACCTGCACGCGGGAATCGAACCGAGAACCTTGCTATTACCAACGTGATTCCTGTGTCTATGTGTCATTTTTCAATTTATAGAATATGATATATGTATGATTCCTTGTATTAATATATATTATTTATAAAAATTTAACTGATAAAATTACAAAAATTGAATATGGATATTTATTTGAACTTTAAATAATTTTATTGGTGAAGCTAATCATTTGTAAAATTAAAAGTTTTATTTTCAAATCAAAGCTGACGAATATTCAAGGCAAAGTCGAAGTCTTTGAAGTTTTGCACACCCCATTGTATATATATCTAATTCTTTTTTTCTTGAATCCTTGAGTAACCTTAAGGAGTTTAAAGTTCAAGAGTCCCACCACCAATTGTAATAAGTTGGTGAGAAAACGAGTATTTCAGTTGGTAATGGCTCACCTTGCTTGTCCCCCGTCAGTACCCACATCTTTATATCCGCCATGGCAAGGTTCGCTATGGCCTGCGGGACACCATCTTGAAGTTTGTCCTCAATCGCAGTCGCCCCTGCAACCCACAAAACATCGTAACCAGAATTAGCTGACAGTTAAAACACCTAAATTAACGTTAGACGTACGATGGTTGTTTGAAATATAGAATACTAGAAACAAGATTAAACAAACAAGGACCACGAGGAATATTATAACCAACTCTTACCCAAGAGGCCAGGGTTCAATGCTAGCCAGGTGTTAACCCCAACAACCACTCTCATGTTGGGTGTACTGAGGGTGGTTATTTCCTAAAGGGTTTCCAACACCTCCCCACAAATGTGGGTACATTTCCTTTAAAATTCTACCCTCCTCATTCTTATTCAATTAGGTTTTTTTTAACATCCATCACTGTTTTCAGCCTATGGTCAGTTTTTTATTCAAGCCATATATTTTCCACTACCGGCTGGCTAGGTCTGTCGTAGCTTATAATCTAACTTAAGACTAGGACAGACGCAACATCCAGTCCCCGGCCGTTAATTCATCAATGTGAAAGGGTAAACCAAAGTTTCACCAATGATGCATTTTTTTGGCCATGCCGAGAATTGAACCCAGGACCCATATCTCAATACACATACATGCTATCGAATGAGCTAAGGTGTCAGATTATTCAATTGGTGTAAATGATGTATACGTGTGTCCCAAACGGGTATTGGGACATGGTAGGGAAAAAACCAAAAATGATTTATCACCCTTTAAATGGGATAATTTTTGAATCCTTTATTAAAATTCACCCTCACCATCTTGTTCCATTTTAAGTTAGTGTTCATGTGATCGATTAAAAAACAATAATCAAACTAGTTATTGTGAATGTTTGAAGCACTAATGCTTCTTTAACCAGAAGAAGAAAGAACACCTTGTCTGGATTTGAACACACACCTAACAGCATCATATCTGTTTCAATCTCCTCGTAGATGGCATCCAACTTCTCATCTCTGTTCTCCATGGACACTGCTGCCTCCTGGTGGCGATGTTTCCAGTTGTTGAAGAACACCTCGTCCAGGTCGCGGACAGCAAGACACAGGGTGCGCAAACCCTCGCCTGCAAATTTCTGAACACACACAATCTACTTATCGACACGTCCACACATGCACACAACAGCTATTTAGATCATGTGACCACACAAGCGGGTTACCAAGTCTCAATGGTCTGGACTTACGTTTAAGTGCTCCTGGGTCTTAGTCTTGAGTTCCCTGTTCCCAGCTTTGAGGCGCTCGTAGATGACGTTATCCGCACCCTTGCAGTAGAGCCGCAGTTGCCCGTTGCGACGAAGGATGACGGACATCCTCTTGCGTACGTTGTTGAAGTCCAGGATGCACAACAGTTCGTACACCTCACGTTGGCCCATCACCTGCACCCAAGAGCCCCACCACATTAGAACCATACGCCATAGAGTTTGTAAATACGATGCATGTGGGTTCACAGGAACAAGCTTACCTTGCTTATGGTGGAGTTAGCGAGCTCTTACAATAAGTAAGGGCTTTTTTTTTTATCCCTGCGTCTCACTATTGTTTTGGGTTACACACAATGAGCTAATTACGCTACTATGTTAGGGATGAGGATGAGGATTTGTACCTGCATTTGTGTGGAAAGAAAGTGGAAAACCATTCAAGAAAACTATCCAAGAAAACCCACCCGCTGTACGAATGACCGGGATTCAAACCCCAATCCCCATGTCATTTGCAGTCCAGTCTATTGTGAGTGACAACTTAGACCATTTGATCACCGAAGCGGGTAAGTATGTGCTTTACATTGAAAACACTACCGAGGTTAGAGGTTCGTAGATAGAGTTTTACATCACTAATATCTAAAATCGTAGGTATCATTTTAAAGTGAACTGTGCCTTATCTAAAAACCTTTCATGTTCACATGATTTAAATGTGAATAGGTATAATTTTAAAAATTAATACTTATATTCAGCTTTCCTGAGATATGGGCGTGTATTTGTTGAGTTTGATGCGTTGTAGTGTGGGGAAGATAGTATCTATAGACAGATTATCTGTGACAGTATAATTTTACCATACCTTGGACTCTATAGGTAATATATGTATAAAGGTTCTTTCCCTGCTGACCTCAATAGTAATACTGTTGGGACTCCTCTCCTTAAAGACGAAGCCAAAGTTCCTGGCCGCAGACACCAGGGCTGCCTCATCCGGGGATTGTGCCTGGTACTCCAGTTTACCTACACACACACACACACACATCATTTAACAAATATATAAACAGAGAGTTATTGCAGGTGAGATCAAATGTTTAAATTTAAGTGGATCAAAACTGAACAAAATTACTTATGGGTAGATCAAAAAATGCACAAATGCTCGCAAAATAGTGACGCTTTCTATTCTTTTCATGTATGTATGAAATTAAATTAATAACTAAATATATAAGTAGTTTTATTACCACGTTCGGGTTGAACGCATTTGTACTAATTATGCTAATGTGTTAGAGATGAGTACTTAAGGTTGAATTTTGAGGATGTGTATCTACATTTGATTGGAGATATGATTTAAAAACTGTTTACGAAAAACTACCCTCGGTACACCCGAGCGAGATTCAATCCTCAATCTCCTCATCATTGGCTTCCAGTTGATCGCGAGAGTGACGCTTTAAACCATTTTACCATTCAAGCGGTTTTATTATTTTTAAGACACATTCAAACATGGGGGTTTTGCCGATTCTATCTAATCTTAAGACTTCTCAGCCTTATTTCACAACATTCCTATGTTAATCAGAATTTCACCCAACATTTGGTTTTAAATGTCTAACGGGACGCAGTCGTATCCATCCAAGCATCCTTGGTTCGGATCCTGAACGAGTTAGTATACGGCCTGATCACCCTGAATTCTCATGTGTCAATTTATTTATCTCGGCATTAGATTTAAATATTTAAGTATCTTGTGTTCGGGCTCCAGGTAGTCTCACGTTTCCTGTCAACAATTAGACTGGGATTGATTTAAATTAGAGATCACAAATTAATATTTAGGATTAATTTATTCCACACTTTAGTTATTTATGAAATAATGAATATAAATAATGTAAGGTTGAGTTGTAGTAACTAGTTTATCTCTGAATATTTGACTGTGAGAGTGTTTAACACACATCAATCCTGTTTTGGTGTTATCCCCAGTGTTTTTACAACGGCTGCCACGGCGGCTTCACGCAACCCTCACTACATTTCCTCGGACGATTTACCTTCTTAGAAAGAGGTCGGCCAAGGTTGCTTTCACTGTCGATTAAAAAATTGCAACTTGGTCCGGGGAGATCTATTATAGTTTGTGGTGTTCTTTACGGCTTTTAAGGGTCGTAAATACTAAAAAAAAAGCAACATGTATTGTATCCTTATTTTAGAAAGTGTGACCAAGTGTCGCTTCGGTATGTTCTTCATTAAAACACATTAATCCTGTTGAAGTTAACATGAAATATATAATATGCTTCGTGTGGTATAAAACTGGTGTCTCACCGTTCTTGTCCTCGGGCATGACGGTGTGGCAGAGCGCCAGGAGTCTGAAGAAACTGTGAACATCCTCGTCACATTTCCTCACCGCTTGCAGCAGCGTCGAGTCGTAGAAACGGAACTCCGGCTCATAGTTGGGGTTGTTGGAGAAGTCGAGATGTGGAGTGTGCTGGAGGGGAGAACAGAAGAGGGGAGGGGGTTCATGAGTTACAACCTGAGGCAGGGTAGGAGGGCCCCAAAGTGGCAAAGCGAGAAAAGTTTCTTGTCATGTGGGATTCACCCGTGTCCAAATAATTTGTGACGGATCAAATATTTTTTAAATTTTTTGTCACCGCGTCTTATTGCCCATTCATGTTATATGTATATGTAATAATTAGGCTAAGGTGATAGGGATGAGGAAGGTTTGAATTTAGAATAAGTGTTCCCTCATTTGCGTGGAAGACCAACTAGGAAAAATCACCCTCAGTACACCAACCAGGATTTGAGCCCTGAGCTCCTCGTCATCGGCAGTTCAGTCGATTGCGAGAGTTACGGTTTAGACCAATCGAAAACTGAAGCGTGGGTTTTAAATTTATTAAATCTTATTGTTCTCTTATATTTACAACATATTTAATTGTCTCTCTTGTAAAGTACTAGCTATAAATAACATAGAATCCTTGAAACTTTATTATTTGAAGCAATTAGGAGCATCATCATCACAAACAGCTTCCAGCCACTGTCCCCTCCACCACCCTCTTTCCTCCTTCCACCTTGGCCCAGTCCTCTCCTCACTCCTCCTTACTCCCTTCAGCCATCTGTCCCTTGGTCTTCCCCCCTCCTCCACATCCTCCTGGTTCTTCCTTTCCCCCTCCATTCTGTCCTGGACTGGCTCTTCCTTTACTTACTATTCTTCTAACTCTCTCATTTCTCATCCCCTAAATAAGTTTTCTAAAAACACTTTCAACTTTTGTGTTCTCTACATTTGTAGTCTAACATTATATAACTATTTAATATTATGTAATAATTAATAATGAACGATGCCAATAAACCATTTTCACTACTGAAAGTTCCTATGGTCACGCTATCGACACATTGGACACGCTTCACATGTGAAGTTGGTCACCGTAAGGGAACTATCACATGCAGGTAGAAAGAACTGTAAAAGTTAGTTACTTAAGTTACTAAAACAATTTGAATATATTCACACATCAAAACATATTTATCTGCAGCTGTCACTTTTAATATATATTATTAATACCTATAAAAATATAGAAATGTTATCAATGTTGGCCGCAAAGAAATGTGTTTGGATTTTCTCTACTGTTCTTCCAACCAAAATCAGGGTGACTTAAAAGCAGTATCGCAAGCAAAATTTATATTTTATCATTTATTTAGTATTTCCATGCTTTTCAATACATAGAATGTTTACAGAAAACAAATTGTTAAGAAAGATAATTACTATTCCAAAGCAGAATTTAAAATTTAAGCTATTTGAGGTATTTAACGTGCACTTTCTGAACCGACTGATTATATCAACACACGACTTAACTTAACTGTAGAAGAGACACAACCTCCAGCCCCCCGGCCATTAATTCACCACTGTGAAAGAGGAAACACACATTTCTCCAATGATGAGTTTTTCAACCCTGACAGGAATCTAACCCAGGACCTTGTATGGCCCAGAGATTGTCAAAAAATTGCCCAAAAATGAAAACTAAAACTTGAGAAACAGTGCCAATGTTTGAATGCAATGAAAAAACTGTTGCGTTTCACTCAACGTGAACAAGTACCTGCTTCAGAAGCAATAAGCTGCCCCCTCCACCCGAACACAGAAATATATCCTGGCTTGGGTTGTGATATTTCACCAAGGATATGGATTTTCTTACCATAAAAATAAAAAAGTGTGCAAAAAGTTAATTTGAAACATACTTTATCTTATCGGTTTAACATCTGTGTGGTAAAAAATCTTATATTTGAGTATATACATTCATTTAAATAACGTTAATATTTTTGAAATTAAATAACTGGAAAATTATCCAAACCATCAAAATATGACCTAATAATCCCCAATGATAAAAAGTGGCTATAAGTGAGCTATGAACCAGGGATCATTAATCGAGTGTAAGTGCACATTATCATTGGCTGTGATGTCCCAACTATAAGATGTGCAATAGTAGGGACCCAGCCAATCAGTAACAAGACAGAAAACCACAAGCGAAGCAGGGTAAAGTGATCACATACCCAACCTACATGCTACATATCCTGCCTGACCTTAATGTTCTTGGAGTTCTGTTTAAATCAAATAGACAAATTCTTTGTCCTTAATAGGAATGTTTAGTTCTAGGTCTATCGGCCTCGTGGGCAAAGCCTCCTGCCTGCCTACCTAGAGGTCCCAGGTTCAACTCTAGGCTGGTACTGAGGGATTTTTCTCGAATTAGGGAATGATTTCCATAGTCACCAAGGTTTCATTAATTTTTTTTAGCACCGCGTCTTACTATGTATTTAGGATGTACACATATTTACTAATTAAGCTAATGGTTTTGGGGACTAAGGAGGTTATATTTAAAGGCCGTGTAACCATAATTTGCGAGGAGGGAGAGTGGAAAACCATTTTGGAAAAACCACCCTCAGTAAACCCGACTGAGATTCGAACCTCTATCTCCCAGTCATTGGCAGTCTAGTCTACTGCGAGTGTAGTGCCTTAGAAAATGTGACCACCAAAGCAAGTGTTTCATTAATCAAGCTTAAGCTAGATTAAGATCTTCAATGGCTCCAATTTTTCTTATCATATCTGGGACAACATAGAACAATAGCATCAAAATCTGACAACATTTAGCTTGCGCCCCCCCCACCCCCCACCCGTCCAACCAGAATCCAACACTTTCCATGCTGAGGCCCAAGCAATGGACAAAGAAGGGACAAGAAAAAATATTTAATCAAAGTTATTTTTGTTAAATACCCATTCAGTTTATTCAAACATATATTTAATATGCTAATGTTGTAGAGATAGTGAAGGTAGAATTGAAAGGAAACATACCCACATTTGCATAGGAGAGTGGGAAATCGTTTATAAATAAACATTCTTGGTACAACCGACAAGGAATCCAACCCTGATATCTACATCTTCGGCAATCAAGCAGCTACAGGAGAGATGGTTTAGAGTTTAGACCATGTGCCCAGTGAGGTGGGTCTGTTTTTTTTAATGTTTGGTTACATTTTAAAGTCGTTGTATAGTTTAATGCCTTAGCAAATTTATGACTTCAATCTGAAGACATGTAGGCTAGTTTTGTATTATGTAACATTACAAATTATATTAGAATATTAAAAAAAATTAAAACAAATAAGGGGGGTGCAAGGCTTCAAAATGTTGAATGTTAAATCTCCTTAGCCTCAACTTCCACACCCATTATAACCTTCGCAACTCGACTAGAAAATGTTTCCAAGGAAAATGAAAACTAGGATATATAGTGGGCTTTGTTTATTTTTATATACCTTTATCTCTACCTAGATGCACTTGATGTGATTAATTAAAAGTAGCGTTAGGTGACAGCAAAAATCTTATCTTCAACTTCAACTTCCTTTTCCATGTTTCAAGCTTCGCTTCATATTTTAAAAAAAAGTTACCTTCACAAACCCTAATAACGAATGCATTTGCCAAATATTTTAATCTTAAACTTATATTTTACAAGTGACAAACTAAAAAAAAATTATATATATATTCTTGAGTGAATTTTTTGATTCCTTCTACAAAGAACAAGACATTTCAACATAAAAACATTAAATTCCTGCTAATATAGTTTTTTTCCTTCCACAAATGAACATCTTAAAATGTGATTACTTGACATGCTTGATAACAGTCACCGAACCCAATGAGTATTAATTACATCATGCAGGAACTAAACACACTACACACATGCACATGAAACACATGGTCACTAACATACTAGTCACACCTTGCTCTCAATAAAAGAGTGATCGTTACATAATTTGGGTAATTAAAGAACTGTCAGGATGGAAAGTGTGTGATAATTTACCCATAAGTTATTAGTTGCCCCCCACACCCAAAGTAAAAAAAACAAACAGAAATTTAAAATAAATTTATACTTAAGTTAATAATCATACCTTTATCTTAAATTAAACATTTCAAGGATGTGTTCTAGACCGGTGGTTCCCTCATTGTGAGTTACGAATTAAAATTTATACTTAAGTTAATAATCATAGCTTTATCTTAAATTACACATTTCAAGGATGTGTTCTAGACCGGTGGTTCCCTCATTGTGAGTTACGAATTGCGATTTTTGGGTGGGTCGAACAAAAGTTTTCGAAATGTGAACAACTGTGTAATCATTTGACATCCCGATAAAAATGAATTCCAACAAAAACAACAAAAAATTGATACATTTCTGGGTTGTCTGTTCGACGAACGTATCTCAATCGTTCTACCGAAGCTTTGATGGTGCTGTTCCCTTTTACATCTTCGTATGACTGTGAAATTAGATTTTCGGCAATTGCGATAATCGAAATAAGTGCGATTGTGGAACTCCTTGCGCCTGAGAATGACTTCGTTGATGCCGTCATCAGAAACAGGAAACAAACGTACCTTTGAAGACACACTTCATTTTGAAAAATAGATATTTTTTTTATAAAATTATATTAAATAATACATTTTAGTAAAATAAATAATTAAAATAGACAATACCAATACGGGCCTTAACAAACCCCCCCCCTGATGACCATTAAAGGTAGTGGGCCTCAAAAGTTTGTCATACTAAAATTTGTGTTGGGTTTTAAAGAGTTTGGGAAACACTAGTCTAGAACAATATTTAAAAGTACGTACGGTATTAGTATGTTTGTTTAAGAAGAATAACAACCAGGACAAAATTATAACCACATTCATATTTCTACTGAAACTGTAATGAAAACACAACTTCCTCCTCAAACTAATACACTTTTAAAGTCACAAAGAGTAGAGGATATTTTCTAACAGCTAGTTGTGTATTTCTACATGTTGACAAGAAAACATGTACCCTCCGTTTATTCTGAAGAGGTAACAAGCTTACCTTGGTTGGTTCCACTATGGTGCAGCTTAAAAGATAGGGCCATAGTTCAACTAGTCAAAGTAAGACAGCTACCTTTCAAGGTGAAGAGAGTGTGTATTTAATGTCAATTCAATCAACTAACCTAGTTAATAACGCTCCAAGTCATGTCGGAAATGTTAATTTTGCACTGTGGCATACAAGATTGTGGCCTTCTCATCCCAGAACTCGTTAGTTTGATTGAGTATGGCTGAGAGTAAGATGCTCGTGGCTCCACTTGACAAATTCAAACACTTGCTTCACGAGTACAGAGTAATCCCTTTTTCCAAACGAGACTCATAGAGTAGAACGGAACAGAAATGGATCGATTTACATTTATAGTGATTTAATATTATTGGAATATCTGACAAATAAATTAAATTAAATGTTTACGTAGATAAACAATACCACTATATGTTTAGCGCCGCACCACACTACCCGTTTAATCTTCACACATTATGTACTAATTACACTAACATACTATGCATGAAAACAGTTGAATTGAGAGGAAATGTGCTCACATTTGTGTGTAGTGAGAGTAGAAAACCATTTAGGAAATTAAACCACTTTAAGTCACTTGGTCGGGTTTGAACCAGGATCCCTCCATCACTGGTAACCAGACCAGATGACAGTGATGCCTCAGCCTGCATGTCGTGAGAAGAAAACATAGATAGGGTGTGGAATACTTTGAAACTTCGACTTGGCTTTAGAAAAAAAAAACCTTCAATTTGGCTCGAATAAAAAAAAATTTGCTTCGCCAATTACTAAGTTCCACCAATAAAAATATTGACATCTAAAATATTCAAGGTAGTTAAATTATTTCCCTTCTGAGAGGCTATGTATATTACAAATATTAATTTGGAAAAATCTGAAGTAAATAACAAATATGCAATAGAACATTTTCTAAGTGATTTTAGTGCATAAATATTTATAATTAAATAGATTAATTTTTTTTCAAGCATAAAACTAATATTAGTAGAACATTTTCAAACTTTGATTTGGCTTTGAGAATATTTAATGTATTTGATAAGAGTTGAAAAAGTGGGCTTTCCAACCCTCTCCCCCAAAACATATTTTTTTAAAAGTAGCATCCAATTAAATGCTAAATATATCCATAGACAAATAAGAACCACAATTTACCAAACAAGCCCCTACCTTAATGAACCAAAATCTCAAAATAAAACATTGAGTGTCGAAAATCAAAATCATTCAATTTTTTTAAAAAATACGAAACATTAAATTACAAATTGCTGCACACTTTTAAAAGATGAGTTTCATTGTGTTTTGGGGCNGGCACAAATAATTAATCATGAACCACCACCAGGGAGAGCATGCAACAGAGAGAAATAAACATGGTTTAATGCAGACACCTCATTGGTTCGTATTGAGAGACCAAAACGAATCAGAATCCTTTTATTGACATCAAGGGATTTTTTTAATTTCTTTCTTAGACTGTGTTTTTAAAGTGAGAATTCAAAGAGGAGCGCCATGTATATTTTGAGAGAGCTCCAAGAAAAAAGCAAATACAAAATTAGCATTTTAGCGATACAAATAAATAAATGATAATTCAAGTTGTGATGATAGGGTTTGTGAGTTAAGGACAGTGTTTATGACGTTTTTATAGCAAACTAAATAAAATATTGTTTCAGTAGAAGCAAAGAGTTTAATTTTCTTTACATAGGAATAACAGTTGTTAAACATCTGTCAAGGGTGTCAAAGATTTTGATAGGAAGAGATATTCAAGAACTGTTGATATCACCCTATGTAGAAAATTAAACTATGTTTCTACTGGAACAATATTTTATTTATTTTGCCGTAAAGAATTCTTTACTATGAAAGTTACAAAGAAACACTGACCTTTTCTTGTGTCCCCTTCCATGACACCTTAATGACATAGTTATGACAACATAATTATAATAATAGTTTGCAATTTTTTTTCTCTCTCTAAAATTATAATGAGATTCAAGAGATACTTGTATCTGAAAAAAAAAAGTGGGGTGGGGGCCTGTTCCCGTTTACTTAGTTTAAAGCTAGGGGTATACGAGAATTTTAAAACTTCAGACTGTGCTTTTAATTTACCCCAGCTTCGACTTCCAAATTGGATTTAAAATTCCGGATTCACTATTTTGAAGCTTTGCCAATTAATTATTTTTTTAAGTTAAAATACACATTTACATTT
This sequence comes from Timema bartmani, assembly GCA_902151455.1. Taxonomy (NCBI): domain Eukaryota; kingdom Metazoa; phylum Arthropoda; class Insecta; order Phasmatodea; family Timematidae; genus Timema; species Timema bartmani. The sequence goes on from CABFWB010004672.1 coordinate 32,798, forward strand.
CATTTTTGTTATTCTTAATTGTTCAGTGCATCAGAAATTAATGTTCCAATGACAAAAAATATGAAATAATTAAATTTCATAGTGTGATAATAGCTTCAGCTTATGACGGAACATATAAATTATGTTTGCAATATAGCATTTGATAAATTATATCTAAAGGTGCATAGGCACTAGAGGCAAATTTGAAGCGAGGCCAAACGTGTGCAATGCCTCATTTTGATGTACCGACACTAGTTGGCTTGATCACATCAGCCTCGCTTCCAATATGCCTCTAGTGTGCATGCACCTTTAAACCCTTAGTAGAAATGTTAAAAACAACATATATTATTTTTAACACTATAGACATTTTTTTAATGGTCTAAACTTTCAATTTGGTTAAGGAAATATTTCATATTATTTGATTAGACTTTGCTTTGAGTTGAAAAAGTGGAGGCGCCGTACCCCTTGTTGAAGCCAAATAAAAAGAGGATTATATTCGTGTTGGTCTCTCCACAATAATTGTGCCACTAGACACGATATGGACTATTCTAAGAGTGTGTGCAGTGTGTGCAGGTGGTGATACCAACATAACAGAGATAAAATGGGTCCAAAGTGAGCAGGCATCCCCCATGCCGACAGTTGGGTCGTTAAAATTACTGCAAGTTTTCTTCTCACAAACCATCCAGAAGGTTAATAATACAAGATAAAAGCCAATCAAATATATCCAAACAAATTAAAGCCAATTTTACACATTTGACTCAAAATAAAAATGGCAAGGGCAGTTTTCAATGAGATTACTTGAACTATTAAAACATTATGTTACCAGTAAAATTCAAAAGAGCAATTTTTTTTTGGTCATTGGCTCTCTATACCTGTTAAGGATCTACGCACATATTCTAATTATTATTCTAATGTACTTTCAAGTTGGCTTCCTACACTATAAGTTACATTAATGTACTATATTTGGAAGAAGGTACAGGAAAGGTAAATAGAAATATATAAAAGGAACAAACACCATTTGGCTGTTACAACGAAAAGAAGAACACAGTTCACACTTTACATTGTTGCCAATGGACAAAGAGGTAATGGCTGGCTCTTGAAGAAAAATCGATATGTTGCCGCACAATCTCCCGACCTAGGTTTCATCCTATCGGAACTCATCATAAGGAAGTGTGAAACGCGCAAAGCTACTTCCTAAGACAGGAAACCACACTCCCTCCGTTTAGTGTCTTATCTAAATAATTTTTACGCCAGTATCATTCTGGTAAGTCTGCTAGCTATCTTCCCTAATATAAACAATTATTTTTTAATTTTATGAAATCCAATAATTGTTGTTATAAGAGTAATTGAAGCTTGTTGGCAACTGTGAAAGCGTTCCTCCTCCCATAAAATACCGCACTGGATGGTTCACGAGTTGAATATAATTGGAAAGTCTAATCAAGGACGAGCAGTACATCCTAGCATGCCCTCCTTTAAGGTCAACCTTACACTGGTTCGGCTACAGTTAGAATATAACAGGTCGAAAAATAGTAATCCTAGTTTACAATTAGATAATTTAGAAAATATTATTGTGGTCAAAATATACAAGTAAGTTTTTTTTAAACAAAACCAACTGTAAATTATTTTTGACTTTCAAGTAAAGTTGTTAAAATGGAGCGAGAGGCTTAAAAAACATAAAAAACCTAACAGGGATAACTGTAAAATGATGTAATAATATTAATGTTAATTAAGTATTTAAAGAAATATGAAGAGAGACAAAGTGAGAAACGAGGAAGTAAGGAAAGAAATTGGCGTGGAAAAGATGAATGTGAGAATGGACAGGAATAAACCGAGATGGTTTGGACATGCTAAGAGGATGGAAGACGGAAGACAACCAAAACAAACAATGTGAATGGAACCTGGGAAGGACCATAATGAGATAGTTGGGGTTGATTAATTTATAATTCTGTGTAACTATTAAAGTGATCATAAGATGGAAGTATGAAGAAATGGAGAAATTATCATCATCATCATCATCATCATCATCACCACGTCTTACTACCCATTCGGGTTATACGCACTTACGCTAATGTGTAATGGTGGGGTGATTGTGAGATGAAATGGAGGACCTACAGTTTAACGTGGGATCCGAACCACGGTGGAGGCCTGGCATTCCACACATTCACAAGTTGTGATTAATACACGTCTTGTCAAAGGTGAAGGAAGGGTTTGGCAATCAGATAAATCTGTGTCGGGACCGAGGATTGAACCCCGGACCCCCAGTACAGAAGTCTTGACACCTCACCCCCTAGACCGCCAGGTCACCTGCATGAAGAAATGAAGGGGTAGGTTTATTTATTTGTATCAAGACCTACCCTAACTCTCCTTCCTTCTCTAGCACTTGTATTTCATTATTTTACTCATTTAACATATTTTTAGTCAATAGGATGGTGACAGAAAGAACCCCAAGGAGAGTGACAGAGACGAAGTTTGCACTGCAAGGAAGACCAAGAACGTGATAAAGGAGCAGATAACAGCAAGTGTGCAAGTGATAGGAGAAGAATGGAAGTAATTAAAGGAGGAAGAATGGTGGAAGGACAGAGGGAGATGGAGGCATTTTACTAAACTAACCCACTTGGTCACAGGATGGAAACAGTTGATGATGATGATGATGATGATGGTGGAATTAGTTTGGTTTTTAAACTGTGAATAAGTGATAGTAGTAAATTTACAGTATTTAAAGTACTTAACTTGTCAAATTAAATATTGTTCCACAGATCCAACTCTTTCGGTGGCACCTGATCGGAACTTTTAAGTCCAGTGTAAAGTTACCCTCAATACCAATACAAGTTTCTTTTCTTCTAACAATTATCAATAAACTGTGAAGAATAAACGCAAGTGTCCAAATCTGTAACAAGCCAATGAGGAGCGACCGACCTACCTCGGTGACCTCGATAACATCGTTGGTTGTCTCGTCGATGATGTCACCATAGCACCGCGCCGCTATCGAGCACTTGTTGAACGTCATTATGTTCTGCAATGAGGGAAAACAAGAACTGCGTACAATATAACGGTGACATGCGATTGTTTTCTTTGTCATCTCTCACTCTGAGAGCTGTATTGGCAGCTACTGACAGCCTGTCCTGACGAGAGTGAGAGATAGTTTCTTGATAGTTCTGGTATGATGAACTCTGTTATTATAGTCCATATTTGTACATGGAACAATATATCTCTTTGAGGAAAACCTGTTTTCCCTTTTTGAAATATGTTTTGTTAAATATGAGAAAAGAGACAGAAAGTGGTATGAAAAAATTTAAGGAACAGGCGCAAAATGGATTTTACAATGAAAAGAATAACACAGTTCACACTTTACACTTCAGCCATTGGACAAAAGGTGATGGCTGTCTCTTGAAGAAAATCAACCGTTATTACCCGAAATAGGTTTCATTCCATAAGAACTAATCAGGGAGTGTATAGCGAAAAACATAGCTTTCTAAAAAAAGGAAAACATGGCTACTTTGTCCGGTGGCAGAAATGTTAAGTGTGAACCAAAATGAGGAAGTTAACTGTCGTCGTAACTAACAAATATAATATCTTGGCTATAAATATTCCTGTTAAACATGGTACGAGAGCCTCCCCTTCTGTGAATAAACTATTTGAATGAGTCTGTTGCTGACCTGAGTCAACGTTCCCGTCTTGTCTGAGAAGATGTACTCTATCTGACCCAGCTCCTCGTTGAGGGTCGTGGTTCGAGCCTTCGCCGCGGTCCCAGATTTTTCGTAGTACATTTTTTCATCCCAGTTGATGAGGAAACTTTGGGCAAATCGAATTACTTCAACACTGAAAAATAATTAATCACTTTTGAAAAACGAAGATTTAAAAAAGTATATCTGTTTAAGGAAATAATAATTAACTCTAAATAAAGTATATGGAAAAAAAACACCCTCGGCAGACCTGGCCGGGATTCGAGCCTCGGTTTCTATGTCACTGAAAAACCAGACTAGATGAGGTTAACACCTTAGCCTGCATGCCCACCAGTGAAGTTAAGAGTAAAATCCCATATTTTAAGTTGTTTGAACATTTTTCTATTTGTTTAAGTTAAATATTAATTTACTCAGGGATATATGTATTCAGCATTTGTTTATGAAAATTACATGACTTTGTTTAATTCATTTTTATTATTTTATAATATTTAATTAAATAAATAATATAGAACTGAAGAAAAATGAAGCACAAATAAAAGTAAAGCACCTAATAAATATTTACAAACACTTCAATATTTTTATGTCTTTCATCTTCTTCTGGAAGTAATAGTAACAAGAGTAAACAGGAAATTAGCTTCAGCGATGCCAACTTAGGTTGTGAAAGATGAAACTTCTCTGGAGGACTTAAAATTCTTTGTAGATGGAAGGCACATCCTCCAGTAAATGTTAGGGTCATGAGAGAAGTTTTCATCTTTCAGAACTAAGTTGACATTACTTCAGTAAACTTATTGTTTATTCTTATTACTTTTATTTGTGCTTCATTTTTATACAGTTCTTTCTTGTTTATTTAATTTTCACTTAATGCCCTTTATTTTATAAATAAACAAGGTTGTTAGGGCGTTGTCACGAGGAGAAACAAGATTAGGAATGAAGTTATCCAGGAAAGAGTAGGAGTACAGGGAGTACATGAGATAGTAGAGGAAGCAAGGCTGAGATGGTATGGACATGTAATGAGGATGTTGGAGTACATGAGATAGTAGAGGAAGCAAGACTGAGATGGTATGGGCATGTAATGAGGATGTTGGAGTACATGAGATAGTAGAGGAAGCAAGACTGAGATGGTATGGACATGTAATGAGGATGTTGGAGTATGTGAGATAGTAGAGGAAGCAAGACTGAGATGGTATGGTTATGTGGTGCGGATGGAAAAGGAGAGAATACCGAAGCAAATGATGGAGATGAAGTATGTAGGACAAAGACCGCAAGGTTGTCCATAAAGAGATGGAAGGAGCAGGTATAATAGAAAGTGTGCAAGTGAGAGGAGAAAAATGGAAGTGATTAAAGGAAGAAGAATGATGGAAGGAAAGATGAAGATGAAGGTATTTTACTAAAGTGACCCGCCCACAGGCTGTAAACAGTTGATAATGGTGATATTTTATTTATTGTCTCAATTTTAATAAAGTTGTCTTTATTTCTTGACCCACGTACCTAACATACAGAGAAATAGGCACGACGGTATTCAGAACTATAGCATAGGAGAAGAACACCAGCAGCGCGATGACGGTGGCGCCCCCGAGGGGTTCGCTGGGGACCAAGGTGTCCCACGGCAGATACACCTGGAAGTAGCGCCCCGTGATGGTCTCCCAGATACCACAGGCAATCATACAGAACAGGCACATGGACAGTAGAAAAAATACAATCTGAAACAGGACGAGGAACCACACAACACGTGTCAATGTGCGCACAGAGGGGGCAATCACCCTGGATGATTTATTACAACTTGTATAACATGAGAGATTCCTCGAAGGATGTTTCCTGACAGACTATTGCTAGGCAAAAGAGATTATAAAAATGGTTGGGACGAATTTGAATCTTCATTCTACCTTCAAATTTCAAATTTTAATCTGAATCTGGGAAAAAAATTATGACCAAAAGAGGAACTAGAAACATAGCAGAATGATATAAAATAGAAATAGTAACTATATTTGAACATTTATACATTCAGTTTTAAGTGTTAAATTACTGTTTTGGGGTCTGGTTGTTAAATTTGTTCTATATTTGTTCTATATTTAAAGCTCTAAAATAAATTTCAATATGTATTTTAATAAAAGCTTGGTTTTTATTTAACTTTTTGAATCCCAAATTTGGTATTTTCTTGAATTCTAGAATCTCAAATATCCTTATGATTTAAGGAATCTGAGAGTTTTAGGAATCTATAAGTTCCATCACTAGCGAATAATTTACTAATGTCTTGGAAATATATATTATTACCGCATCTTACTACCCATTTGGGTTATACGCTTATCTACTAACTACACTAAGGGTTTTAGGAAATAGGAAGATTATATTTATAAGAAGTGTACCAGCATATGCATGAAGTTGGAGTGGAAAATCATTTTAGGGAAAACCACCCTCAGTACACCCGACCAAGATTCGAAACTCAATCTAGTCATCGGCAGTCAAGTCTATGAGAGGAACGCCTTAGACCATGCGGCCACCTAAACGGTTCATTCCAAGTCTGTTCAATTAACGACGTAAAAGAGAAATTATACAGTAATCCATAATGAGATATTAATGGAAGCGTTTGATAACGTTTTAGATGAACTTTATAATTTATAAATCAAATAAGACACATTTCTAGAAGGACAAATTTGAGTGACTTTCGATCGATGTCAGGGGTCGAAAGTGGGCCTCCTATTAGAATCAGGTTTTAACTCTCCTTTCCCTATCACTTACATTACACTATTTTACAGATAAGTTATTCAGAGAAGGAAAACTGTCCCTTTTGACATTTGTCTGTGCCAGTAATTGCTCTGCAGACTACATGTGCTACCCAGGATCACATCTATGACAATGTGTACCAAGATTTGACTAAAAAACAATACTTTAGTAGAAAACTCTAATAGGAATTAATCTTAAAAACTAAAATATAAATTAAAGCAGTAAAATGCCAACTATGTGTATTGGTCCAAAGTCATAGAAATAGCCAGCACACTTACCCGAGTAAAGGGGTGGTTAGACAACTCAATAAGAGACGGAAAATCTCATTTAAAAAAATAGATTTCACTGTCACAGTCAGCTTCTTCAGGCTTACACAGGCCAGTGTGCTCTATCTTTTCAAACCATGCTATATTACAAATAACAACTCTATCCTAATTTTATTACGAATTGAAATAAATGAAAGCTAGAAAAAAAATTACTAGGGCAACTTTCATTTGTCAAGTGATCTGCAGTTGTCTTTTAAAAAAAAATAGATATCATCAATAACTATAAAATAAACCTAATGACTGCAAAAAAAATATGGAACTTGTGTTTTGTAAAAGATGCTACAAATGTCCATTTGTAAGAAAATCAAGGCAATTAATTATATACATATATATATTTATTGAGTCTTTAAAAATGTAGTACTTAATTTATCAAAAATAAGAACAAAAAAAATTTTAGTCAGTTATGTTTGAAAGCGTTAGTTTTAAATCGATGTCCATTCATAAACATTTAATAAAATAAACGAGGCGGGTTTAGTGCGCAAACTGCAGGCTGGACACTAGAGGATGTAACAGGAATCAGCGCTGAGTATTTAACTGAGGGTTTGCTTACAAGTTTAAGAATATATATTTTATTTTTAGTACCGCATCTCACCACACCTGTTTGGGTTACACACTTGTACATACTAATAAAGCTAATGTGTTAGTGATGAGGAATGTTGAATTTAGATAAGGTGTACGCGCATTTGTGTAGAGGTAGAGTTGAAAAATACTCAATAAAAATCACCCTCGGTAAACTCAACAAGATTTGAACCCTGATCTCCCTTTCATTGGGAGTCTAGTCTATTGCGAGAGTGACGCCTTAGACTATGCAGCCTCTGAAGTGAGTTTTAAGGATAACACTAAAGTTTCATTATTATTTAAATTCATCCAATTCATTCGTGTCTGGTAATTTATTTTTATAAGGTTCTACATCTCAAAATGACATATAATTGGCTCTTCACTGCACAAAGAGTCTTTAAGCATTCGCTTACCCCTATAATTATGAAATTCAGTAACCTATCGATGCTTGTGCGCTTGAACTTGGTCTTGCCGGAGTTCTGCATCAGTTTCGTATCCTTGCCGGCAAAGATGACGACACCGTAACACCATTGGGTGTTGCGCAGGACACAGCCGCGCAGGACTACCTTGTCGTTGTCCAGCGAGTACCTGACAACACAACAACAGCAGCAGCAGCTTGAGTCTCTGCCCCCACATATCTGATCGAGGACTTGACGTGGCGAGTATCAGGTCCCAGAGTCAGTGATTGGATAACCACCCACTGAGTCAAAGAATCATATCCCAGATGCCAGCCAATAGATACTGTTGTTTTTCCTTATTTATTTTTTTTGGCACCGCATATTATTACCCGTTTGGTTGTACACAAACATATTAGGGATAAGAAAAGTTGAATTTAGTGTATCCACATTTGCAGAGAGGGAGAGTGGAAAGTCATTTATTAAAAACCACCCTCGATACATCCGACCTCGTCATCAGTAGTAAAGTCTATAGTAAAAGTAACGCCTTAGACAGCTTGAATATCGAAGCAGGTTCTTTGTTAATTGGTTAAAGACATTGCCTCCTTGGTAAATTCCAAGCCATTTAGCAAAGTGAGTTGCATCTTAACCTGAAGCACCGAAGCACTCTAAGCAGCATCACACTTGGACGGCCATGTACAAAATAGAAATAGAGGGAAGAAAATGAGCAGTTCACCCTGAGAGGTCTCTTGTTTATCTAATGATAACGCTTCCCCCCTTCCTCTGATGAGTTTACACACTCACTCTAATATTTGCTCCTCGTCATAACACTTCCCCCCTTCCTCTGATGAGTTTACACACTCACTCTAATATTTGCTCCTCGTCTTTATTTCAGAATAAAATATTGATAGTTTCCTCTCGTAGAGAGGCAGGAATAGACAAGGAACAGAATGAGGTCAACCACCAGCCCGGGAATAGTCTCCCAGTCATCGTACTGTATCTGTGTCTAGTGACCCCTCTGGGTGCTCCTACCTCTTGCCCTTCCAGGTGAGTGTCCCCTCAAACTTGTTGAGGAGGTTGTTGGGAGTCTCGCAGATAATCTCCCCATCAAATGCTCCGACCCTGGCATCGTCCTGACCCATCTCCGCCGTCTCCACCAGGCACTGGCGGCACTTGAGGTTCGTCTCCCTGCAAGAGATATGTTGTGTTCTCACTACAAGCAGGGGTGGGCTACTTGCTTGCTAACACACATGTTCAGGGGTGGGCCTATCTCCTCGTTAACACACATGTTCAAGGGTGGGTCTTTTTCCTAGCTAACACACATGTTCACGGGTGGGCCTATCTCCTCGCTAACACACATGTTCAAGGATGGGCTACTTGCTTGCTAACACACATGTTCAGGGGTGGGTCTATTTCCTCGCTAACACACATGTTCAAGGGTGGGTCTATCTTCTGACTAACACACATGTTCAGGAGTGGGTCTATCTCCTCATTAACACACATGTTCAAGGATGGTTCTATCTCCTCGCAAACACACATGTTCAAGGGTGGGTCTATCTCCTCGTTAACACACATGTTCAAGGGTGGGTCTATCTCCTCGCTAACACACATGTTCAGGAGTGGGTCTATCTCCTCGCTAACACACATGTTCAGGAGTGGATATGTCCGCAGTGAAATGAGGCAGTCACACTGACCCGTCCAGCTCTGCAGTCTCGATGAAACAAAGTCCGTTGGGCTCGCTGGTGGACAGGAGAAGCACGTCGGCAGCCACAAACTGGTCGTTTTCCATGCGGATCACATCTCCAACCTGGACTTGAGCCCAGCGCTCCTCCACCAACTTGCCGTCACGCAGCGCCTTGGAGTGACGATTGTTCACATGGGAGTCACTCATGTGGCGTTGCTAAGGACATTCATTTGAACCATCAGCAAATAGTATTCATTAGAATGAACTTTGTACTTACTGTGTTTAAATTAGATTTTTAAAAATAGGCAAAGGTGTTCCAAAATAGAACAAAACGTATGTCAACAAAAACCTGGGAAATTATTGATTTGATTATCGTTTAATATAGCATTTAAATGATTATTTAATACTAATTTCTAACTAGAACTAAGTTGGGTTCCACATGCCGACAAGTAGCAGTGGGAAGGAAGTGATGGCTCAGATACAAGGCCAGGATCACCAGAACAGACGCTAGTTAGACAAGTGTTTCTAGGGTACAGGTTCTCGCGACGTCACCAGAACAGACGCTAGTTAGACAGGTGTTTCTAGGGTACAGGTTCTCGCGACGTCACCAGAACAGACGCTAGTTAGACAGGTGTTTCTAGGGTACAGGTTCTCGCGACGTCACCAGAACAGACGCTAGTTAGACAGGTGTTTCTAGGGTACAGGTTCTCGCGACGTCACCAGAACAGACGCTAGTTAGACAGGTGTTTCTAGGGTACAGGTTCTCGCGACGTCACCAAAACAGACGCTAGTTAGACAGGTGTTTCTAGGGTACAGGTTCTCGCGACGTCACCAGAACAGACGCTAGTTAGACAGGTGTTTCTAGGGTACAGGTTCTCGCGACGTCACCAAAACAGACGCTAGTTAGACAGGTGTTTCTAGGGTACAGGTTCTCGCGACGTCACCAGAACAGACGCTAGTTAGACAGGTGTTTCTAGGGTACAGGTTCTCGCGACGTCACCAAAACAGACGCTAGTTAGACAGGTGTTTCTAGGGTACAGGTTCTCGCGACGTCACCAGAACAGACGCTAGTTAGACAGGTGTTTCTAGGGTACAGGTTCTCGCGACGTCACCAAAACAGACGCTAGTTAGACAGGTGTTTCTAGGGTACAGGTTCTCGCGACGTCACCAGAACAGACGCTAGTTAGACAGGTGTTTCTAGGGTACAGGTTCTCGCGACGTCACCAGAACAGACGCTAGTTAGACAGGTGTTTCTAGGGTACAGGTTCTCGCGACGTCACCAGAACAGACGCTAGTTAGACAGGTGTTTCTAGGGTACAGGTTCTCGCGACGTCACCAGAACAGACGCTAGTTAGACAGGTGTTTCTAATCACTGCCACATTCATCGCATATAGAATGGAGGTACACTAATTCTACCTGTGACGAGATTAGAGCTGCCAGGCCTTGTGTTGCAGAGGTCTATGTTCTGTAATCACTCAATAGTTCGATGACCTCAATGACGGCAGTTGCTACCAAGTGTCCTTAACAATGGTGACTGATAAAACCCCTATGAGGTGTGATTGGAGTCACATAACACTGTGTGAGTGTAGAGTAGTACTCACAGAGTCATCGTAAGCGCCCTTGACAGCGGAGTTAGGTAACATAGTGTGAGTGTAGAG
>CABFWB010004673.1:0-55492 GCA_902151455.1 Timema bartmani
ACTGAATTAAGTCTGTATACATCTGATCTGCTGTTGATCACGCTCCCAGGTGCGGTGTCCATGTTGGGTGATAAGTTCATTAAACAAAAGGTCAAAGCATTAATATTATATTGAACTCACACTTGCACGCACTCTATTAGCAGAGTGGCGCAGCTTTGTTACCCAAACTCTAGCATTAGAGGGGTTCAAATACAAAAAAAAAAATGAACATAAAAAATTATAATAGATAGGAGCGCGCAGTTTTGAGAAATTATTATTATGAATAAAATATGTTTTTAACAAGATGGAATATTGTACAACATGATTGTTCGATTCAGACTTAAAACAATATTACATACAATTTCTAGAATTACAATATTTAGTGAATATGAGTTATTTATTGTAGGAACTGGGCTCTATATTTATTTTTTACAATAAAATTTAATTGGAAACTTGTAATATATAATTGTTAACTGTGAGGTGATCCAAAAAGAATTATGAATGAAATAATTAAGTATGAAAAATAAAGTTTTTGTTGGTGGAAATTTGATTCTTTCTTAACTGAAATTTTTCTATTTTGGTCTCCTTGAATGTCATTTGTCTGCTCAACTACCATTGTCTAGACTAGTGGTTCTCAACTTTTTTTGTTCACAGCACACTATTATTTGTTGTGAGTACTCGCAGATCACTGAACGTTAAAGTTGGTGACACTACAGGAGACTAGGGCGTACACATGAGCAGAGAGACTCCCCTCATTTGAACAGGAAATGCCTTTATGTCCTCTTTTCGACCCTGAATTAAATTTTTATACAAGCAACGACAGGATTCTCCTTAGTTACTCAACTCTTTGATTTTAAACTATTGAATTCCCTTGAAAGTAAATATCTTAAAGCTTTTGAACATTTTCCTCCTATTTCTTACTAATTTTTTATTAAATGAAACTCATTTTAATTATTTTTTTATCAACAATAAACTTAAGACTGAGTCGAGAATTTCACAGCACACCTAGTAAATTTTGCGGCACACTCTTTGAGAGCCACTGGTCTAGACGAAGAAACTAGTTTCAGTACCCTCAGATCTTGAAGTGAAATAAAACCAAATTAATGCAAAATTGGTCTCCAACCTATGATTTCAATTTAAAAACGAGGGCTATGATGGAAGCTGTGAATATTAGGTGTATAATCTGACAGTATTAGTGAATAAAGGATATTAATTTATAATTATATTGAAATATGAAGATATTAAAGACAACATATAAATATGTAAGCTTTAAATACCTGGTCATATCAAGGGTAGGTTCTCATTCCACCATTGCATATAATATTTTAACTTCATTTTAACTTTACTAAGGATATCACCTATGCCAGTAGACACATGTTATAAATGTCAAGTTTTCCAGCGATGAGAAGGTTGGGGTTTGAATCTTGAGCAGGTGTCTTGAGGGTGGTTTTTACAAAATGGTTTTTCACTCTGCCTCGATACAATCATGGTTTCATTTCCTTTAAATTCAACCTTTCTTGTCTATATCAAATTAGCCAAACTAATATATAGGCATATATTCTGAATGGGTGGTGAGACATGATGAAAACCAAAGGTGTCCAACATTTTGAGAACTGTTAAATAAAGATTATTGATTTTTTAAATTTAATAAAAGAGAGACAGAGTATCCCAAGACAATGTATACACACTTTGAATGTTAATATCAAACATTAAAATGGAAATAAAATAAAAATGATAGCGTGAATGTTAGATGCCTTCAATAATTTCTTTTAGTACATTCTGCCAGATGGTATCACAACAAAGTAAATGAAGATGTCAAAGCCGTGTTTATCTTTGAGCAACGTAAGAAGATTCTTAAGACTTATTGGAAAATGGAGAATGTCAGTGAGGTTTAAAGACGTTGGAGAAGTGAATTTGAAACACCACCACCAACATGGTTAACAACTACAAGATTGCATGACAAGTTTGAGCCTGATGGATCTCTGCAAAACGTGAATAAGTGTGGGTCCAGAAGACCGAGATTATCAACAGGTAATGAAAGTATTGCGGCAGTGTTACAGACACTAACACAATCCCCAAATAGGAGTAAGTCTATAAGGCAATGTTTTCCTGATAGTGGTGTTTGTAAATTCACTGTTCATCGCATTTTGCAGAATGTGAAGTGGAAGCCGTACATTCTGAGACTACTCTATGCAATGAATGAGGACAATCCAGATAAACGACTTTAATTTTGTGAGTGGTTTTTGGACATGTGCTAAGAAAGGGAAGATTTTATAAATTTAAAGGTCCACACATAATGGAACAACAGTCATTTAACCTTCCAGGAATATCACTGTGGGGCTGTGTTTCTTCTAGAGGAATGATAGGGCCATTTTTCTTTGAAGCGACTTTCACATGTCTCACCTATTTGCTAATGTTGCAAGACAATGTCCTACCTCCTTTTAATGATCTTTTTTGGGATGAGAAGCACTACTTTCAGCAGGATGGTGCACCACCACAATACCACACCGATGTTAGAGATTTTCTGATGTCACTTTCCTTGGTAGATGGACAGAACAAAGAGGAAATGTGGAGTATCCATCTCCATATTTTGATTAAACACCACTGCACTTTTACCTGTCGTTGTATACAAAACAAAACCAAGTACACTGCAGGGCATGAGACATGAAATTGAAAATTTTTGTGCTCCTATTCTGGTAGAAACAATACAGCACACATGTCGCTCTGTTGCACATCATTTTCAATGATGTTTTGGTGCTGATGGTGGTCATTCTGAGCATTTGTGACTTTAAAGTAACCAACACATCAACAAGATGACATCTTTCCTTTTTACTTGTTACAATATATGGTAATAAAATGTGGATACATTTTATTGAGATACTCAATTCCCACCAAATTTGGTATAGTCTATACAAATACTCATACAATTTTATAAAGATCATTACAGTATTTTTTCTCAATGGCCAACAAATTTGGAATATTAATGTTTGATGCTAAAAAATGTACACAACGTATCACACTTCACTTGCATAAAAACTTCTAGTCATTGAGGCGACACCAAAATAAAACGGTTTTTATTTAACTACACAATATAAAATTATGTAATTTTGAAAAAAAAAAATTTGATTAGTACATTCACAATTGCTTTTAGATTTAATTGTAAATTTGTCTCTAAGAATTTCTAATCCATTCTGTTTAATCCTTCACTATTGGTAATATTTAGCATCATGCATAATAAGGCTTGTTGGACAAACAAGACACTAGGAGCCGCTTCTTCGGATGTACTGAGGGTTGTTTTTCCTAAAGGATTTCCCACTTTCTCCACACAATTGTGGGTACACTTCCTCTTAATTCAACCTTCCTCATCCCTAACCCTCTAGCATAATTAGTACATAAGCGTATAACCTGAATGGGTTGTAAGACACAGTACTAGAAAGAAAAACAAAATACACTAAGATGGAGATATTCATAAAATTTCATATTTGAATATTTTAAAATAAAGCCATTGTACTTCAAATAAACTATTATTTAGCATTGGCTTGATCCAACAAAGGCAATCAAAAAACAAGTTAAAAGTAAGTAGCCTATTTTATTGTATTAATTTACACTAGCCCTTTTGGTTTGGCAATATTTTGAGTTGTCCTAGTTGTTAAGTATTGTTTTTAAATTTCCTAACTCATGCTAATATATTTTTGCCAAAAACACATTCCATACAAGATCTGTTATCACATTGTTGTCTAAATGAATTGAAAACATTTGACATGGTGCTCAGGCAAGCATATTTTTCCATAGCTACAAAACCTGAAGCTGCACTTGTGTTTACTTGGAAAACATCACAAACCGATTTGCCCAAGATTTGCTTATTCTTTTTGTCCTATAAAATATTTTGCATCATATATATGGTAGTAATATGGTTTCCTAAAAATACACATATTTCTAGAAATAAATATAAACTTTGGTTCACAAATTGATTTTTAATTAATTTATCACAACATTTGAACTTTTGAATAAAATTTGTGTACATTCATTTCTTATGTTATTTTAATGTTAATAAAATTGCAAAAAAAAAATGTTAAACACAAAAACTGCTAATTTAAAAAAAAAATTCAAATAAATGAAAAATAAAAACACATTCTCAAAAAAGAAAAATAGCGGCACATAACACACACGCATGTGCACGCACACACATACACGTTTGAACTTTAAAACTTGATTTTACAGTACAAATTCATAACATACCAATTTTGTCTGTGTACAGCAGTAGATACAGCAATACTCTACCTTTGTGGAATGTGTTAATAAATCATGCATTTTAGTCAGTTATTTGTATCATTTTAATTATTTAAATGAATATAAATCATTTTGTTAACTTATTAATTTATTTGATGAAAAAAAGGGGATCTGATTAAAGTTAAACAACACATCTTTGTCATCTTTGTAGGTAACTTGAAATATTTAGAAATCAAATATTTTCCATTCTTCTGTCATTAACAATGTACTCACTGTAACCTTTTAAGCAAGAATTTATTACCTTTTTGATTCAAGAAGCATCTTGTACGAGGTGTGTCTGGAAAAGGTAGCGATACATCGTGTTGGTACACTTTGGGTAGTTTAAACGCTTGTTGTGAGTAGACTGACGCTGGTACTTTTGGATTTCCTTTCACTTTGGTTTGGCAGTATGAGAATAGTTTTTGTTCGAATGTTATATTATTAAAATGACAGCGCCAATCCAAGATCCCGCCAAGTGTGAAGTTTGTTCCGAGTTAAGTTTTCTAAACACAGAAGATAAACACCCAGCGGAAATTCACAAATTTCTGCTGTTTATGGTGACATTATGAATCAACAAAATGTGAAGAAGTGGTGCCCTGATTTCTTGGGAGGAAAAACGAATGTTCATGGCAAACAAAGGAGTGGTAGGCAATCTTTAATTTCTGAAGACCTTCTTCAAAAAATTGAAAGAGAAAGTCGCGCAGATCGGTGTTTGATGATAAGAGAGTTGCATGACATTATTCATAAATTGTCCAAGACTACAATTCATGAAACCCTGACAGAAAAATTAGGTTACAAAAAATTGTTTGCGAGCTGGGTGCCCAAAATGTTAACGGACAACCACAAGAAAAAATGGATGGGTTCCGTGATCATTTTTCTCACGCGTTATACAGAGGAAGGATATTAGTTTTTAGACTCTATTGTGACTGGGGATGAAATTTGTGTTTATCACCACACTCCTGAATCGAAGCAGCAGTCATTGCAATGGCGCCATACACATTCCCCCAAAACAAAAAAATTTAAAATACCTACTTCAGCAAAAAAATCATAGCTACAGTTTTCTGGGACAGAAGAGGCATTCTCCTGATCTACTTTATACACCCTGGCACAACAATTAATGCCAATGCATACTGCGAAACCTCGAGACTGCTTCGATGGGCCATTCAGTACAAAAGGAGGGGAATGTTGACTGATGGTGTTTGCCCGCTCCAAGACATCGCTCAGGCCCACAGTGGTTCCACCACTGAAGTGCTTGACACTTTTGATTGGGATCTTTTAAATTATCCGCCTCACAGTCTAGACCTCGTGTCTAGCGATTGATTATCACTTGTTTCTTCCCCTGAAGAAATATCTGGGTGAAAAAAAATTTGACAAAGATGATGTGTTAGAAGAAGTCATAACATGGCTTAAAGGACAGGCAGCAGACTTTTATGACTTGGCGATACAGAAGTTGGTTCCCAGGCTTAATAAGTGTTTGGACAATGGCGGTAAATATGTGGAAAGATAAACTTATCCATATGTAAGTAGTTTTGATTAAAAGTTTAGTAAAAAACATTTATTTGTAAATGCTATGGTCTTTGTATCTTTAATTTCTGGACATACCTTGTATATATATATATATGTAAATACTGAAAAATTTATTAAATCAAGGAAATTTAAAACATATGAGAGCTTTATTGAACATGTGTTTTTTTGAGTAGCTCAAATGAACACACATGCAAATAAGTAATGTACTGATTAATATCCTAATAAAACATACAGATTTACATATTCTATAATATGACTACCTATTTATTAGTATATGAGTTTTACAAACTAAACAAGCTACTACTTTCGACTGGCCACATGATTAGTACTCCTGATTATAATCTAGGAGGTAGTTTTCATTTTCGACATGCATAATTTAAGATTGTTTTTCAACATTATGGTTTTACTGTCTCCTAAGAAAATGCAGGTGCATTTATGATCATTTGCATTAAACTCTAAAAGACCTACGCTATAGTCGGGTCCAGAAAGATGTGTGTTTCAGGGTTATTTCAGTGTTACCTATTGTTACAACACATGGGAGACTGTTACCAAGCAGAGCAGTTCTCATTCACACACGTAAATGCATTTCAGAATACATTTACTCTTTTACTCTTAAGAGCCAACTCTAATCTGAATTCACAACGTTTGTTACATATAAGTCTATGAATTATAATCTATAAATAACATTTACTTACAGTCATGTTGAACTTCCTTCTTCATTGTTACTTTCTATATTGTCATTCTCACATTTACTGTCACTGGCCTGTAAGTTGATGAGTTCCAATACACTATCCCTCCTACACTCCTTTTCGAAATCCTTTTGTTGCAACCTCTCAGTAGGTTCAACATATTTTATTCAGTCTTCTACAGTAAACCTATCAAGAACTTTGTTCATTAGTTGTTCTACAACCACCATTTTGAATGTATTATTCCGGTCAGTAACTTCTCTTTTAAAGTGAGCCCATATTAATTCAATAGGGTTATATTGACATTGGTATGGGGGTTAACATATGACTTGGTGGCCATTGGCATTAGCAATTCAGTCCAATTTATATTGTTTTCCCTTTTCCCTAAATGGTTAAACAAATTTCAGAAGTTCAACTTTAGTAAGTGGTAGATCGGTTGTCAAATAACAGTTCTCTATAATCCAGTCAGTAATATCACCTTTAATAGATCTGCATTCATATCTGAATGGTAATCAGAACTAATCTGTTTTCTTTTGGATCAAAATACTAGTTTGCTCCCATTCACAAAGCCAGTCTTATTAGAGCTGGCATGACACACAATGAGCCTGCCTACCACCTTTTCCAACAGGTACCTTCAGTCCACCTTTGTTCGATTAAAAAACTTGTCATTTGAAAATAAAGGTTCATATCAAGTGAAAAAAATATATATAATTGTGGGAATTATTTTGATTGACACAAGTTTCGTCCAAATAAAATATGGGATGATTATCTCCAGAAGATCGAATATGGTGCATTTTATGAAGAAAATGTATCCTTGCTGTAACGATATCTTGCCTTTCCATCATTAACTTTCTGCCATTATTACAGTTTTTATATTTGAATCCTAGAAGTTGTATAACTCTGAAGATTGAAGATTTGGACCCAGAAAATCCTATCTTGTCGGCCATTAATTTCCTAAATTTTGAAGTAGTTGAATATTCACCTCTGTCATACATTTCAAATATTGGACGACACAATACTTCTTTGTTAAAATCGTCGATATCCAGGACAGGCTGCTTTCTGGATAGTGATTTCTTGGAGTATGAGAAATTCTGAACATCTTCAGTTGCTGGAATTTCTTTGCAAATTTTCTGCACGGTTCTAGGATATACACCACATATTTTTGCCGTGAGATCTTGAGCTTGATTGAAATTTATGTTTTTTAGTTCCTCTAGATGTTCGGCAATATTTTTTTAATGAAACTATAGACACCGTGTATTGTAAATTTATTCTGGCTCCTTATGTCTTTCTTTCCCGATCTTCCTGTTTTAACGGGCGTGGAGGTTCCAGCTTTCCCCTTTCTATTAGAAATAAATTGGTATGCCTATACAAAACTATAAATTATTTAATAACTAATAAAAATAAGTTAATTTAAAACTCTTTAAAGAACTTCTGCACATCATCACAAGGCAAGAGAAAGCACTCAACTGAACAAAAATTCAGAGTGCTATTCACGAGGGTTGGAGGGCAATGTTTTTTATGTATACCAAGCCGGGGTTTGACATGTATCGTAAACAAAGATGTTTCCTCACTACACAATGTGCTCTCTGTTTCTCACACTCTGATAAGCTGACAAGGTTGAGCTATGAATGTAGACATGAGGGGAGAGGAGTTTCCATCCCTAGTATAACCTTGAAAGACACACACAAATAATGACTAGTCTAACATTTCATTTGATCTGAATAATGCTTTTATTGTCAAGGCATATCTTCTTAACCCACTTTAGAAACTATTTTTCTTGCTTAGTTTAGTTTTTAAAATTCACTTTTTATGGTTACTGATTTTTATTTTGTAAAATGTACTTTTGATGTATATTATTGTTTTTATATGATCTTTTATTTTGCTTTATTTTAAATATGCTACTTTAATTAATAACAACCATATCTATTTTTTAATAGGTACTAAGCTCTTGTGGTGCAATGCCTATAAATCATTATTATTTCAATTTTCTTTATTACAGTGCTAACCAACAGTCACATACCAACACTGGAAAGACTGTACATAAGTTGACAAAATATAGAATAATTACATACTAAAGCAATTGTTATAGCTAAACAAAAGTTTTAATCAGTAAATGGAGACACAAAGTTCATACCATACACAGTGGTAGCTTGTGAGTAGACCTAAAGATATGGACGGACACTTACTAAATAAGAACGATAATGTTGTATAGCCCATTTCTAAGAAACTATGCATTACAAAAACACGTGGTTTTTTGTATTATATTTAACTTGTAAATTTAATATTAACTACATTAATAAAAAAGTTAAAAGTTAATATTTACTTTGTTACAATAAGATGTAATTTCAATTTAATTAAAATTAAGTAAAACATGAAATACAAGAATATGGTTTTAAAGCTATCATATTATTCTAAAGAATGAGATAATGTTCTATCATACAGGACGAATATTTATAGTACATAAATTTAGACATAATTTGGGTATTTTCAAATTAAATCATGTCTAAACTGTTGAAAAAGTTCAGTTGTTCCCTGATAGATGGGTATGTCATCATAAGCCCCTTTCCCTATTCTCCCCCAACCCCTTTTTAGCATTATCTATCTTTCCATCTTTTTTGTAGGCCCAGCTACTCCCCCTTACCTCACCCAATTGATATCCTGTTTAAGTAAAATCCTTGACTTGACACTAATTGTCCGTCACTTTGTTACTGTTATGTCCGTTCATCCCTGTTCCTGGATGAACTCCAGGTCATTAACCGGCCGTTCATCCCTAACTAGAATTTACATTATCACCACAGAAGCCACTGTCTCAAGACTAGGAATGAAATCACAAGCTCGGTGGCCATCCTAAGTTGCAACAATAGTTTCAACTATGCACTTCTGTAGCTGTACATTCTTAATTTTGAGTGTACATTCTGTTCTACATGTTGGTTGCTATTTGGTTCCCAACAATACTCCTCAATTTCTAAAAGAGCGCTACTCTTGGTACGCTTTTTTCAATAAAAATTACCCCTCTTAAGTGTGATTTAGCTATTAACATATGCATGTCATTTGAAAATAAAGGTTCATGTCAAGTGAAAAAAGTTCGCAATTTCTCACATTTTGCTGTGATACTATTGTACAAGTCACGGCTCGTCGCGTCTGGTCTCTTACGGCCAATCGGCGAGGATGAAATCCAAAGTGGGCCATCCCTCGACTCCCTGCATCACCATCCTGGAACTCTTCCTCGCTGTTGTCTTCCAGGCAGAAGTCTACTCTTCTCAATACTGTTTTCTCCGTTCACTCGACATGCTCTAGGTTGACCGGCTCGACTAATATTTTAGGCTCGCTGCCAGGGTTCCAAACGAAACTCTGGAGTTTGTGTACGTATGCTCTTTCGCCTGCCCTCTCTGTCTGCACTGAGACACATAATGCCCTTTTCTTTGGCATCCAAAACATATCACCACCTTTTGAGGGGCTTGAGCACTATAGGCTTCTTTCTTCCCTTTTATTGACTTGGAATTATTTTTATCGCCCAGACCTGACTTTGTGCCAGCGCTCACGTGCTCCGTGGCCCTTCTTACCACAGATTTGACAGTCCATGGTGCCACTGACCCATAAGACTAGCTGTCCTTCCGCAGGTGATTGTTGGGGTCCAGTTCCTCTGGACAGCTGGTAGATGTTTGAAGCTTAATCCATATTGCTGTTTCTGCAATCTGTATTGCCTCCTCCAAGGTTGCAGACAACCGGTAACAAACCTGTGTCCCAGCATTACCTGTCAAACCAGCAACAAAAGCATCCAAGAATCTACGTTCCGCTTCTTTGATAATCACTGATTATTTATTTGGATATTTGACCTGTCTTATTGTTTTGGTGCAAAGCCTTTTACATCTCTCGGTATTCCTGAATGCTTTCATTTATATTTTGAACCACTTTTTAAATTTTGAGTAATAAAATTGATCTGGATGATTTTCAGAAAATGTTGATTTTTTCCACCTTTTCAGTATGTTTGCAAATGTTTATTTTATATGCTGTACTCAAACTTGCAGAAATGTTAGCTTTTCCTAGCAACTAAAAGCTGATGAAATTGATTTTATGCTTTTTAGAGTTGTCATGCTTATTAATTTTCAAAATGAGATGCTTAAGGTCACTTATACTGTCTCTTGTTCCACTTTCATCACCAAATAACAAACGCACAAAACAAAATAAAAAGCTTATTTCTTCACTCCCACATACCCACGCCGTTTTATCAAACAGTTTCCTTTTCACTTTTTTTTTGTGCTTGGCTTAAGTTAAAATCGAGCATTGATCTTGCATTGTTTATTTCAATCAATAAGGAACAAAAATTCAATGTTCTGATATCGCAAACTTTAACTTTCATTCAGTTAAGTGAAAAGTCAAGCGAAAATTGGTAGCTTCACACACACTGCACTGTTGATTGTATGTATCATGCACGGACACTCACTAGCAGAGTCCACATTACATAGTAAATAACTGCTTAGCTGACGGCAGTGACGTCAGCTTGTCATGGCAACCATCCTATGACTCATACAGAGTTTTGAGTTTGCACTCTGACTACAAAGTCCAAGAGGGCCAAGCTTGTAAAAGTTACTGAAAAAAAAAAATTGAATTCAAGAAGCCAGGGAAGGTACATAAATATCACCTACATGTTCAAGGGCAATTTTACAAGAAATGTTGCTATTTTTAATATTAAAATAAAAAATGGAATCACATGTAAGTTTGTGTGAGAAGAGAATTTGGAACTCTAAAAGGTTTCAAATTTATTACCTAGTCTACAAACTGAATTCACAAACGAGTGCAATCACAGGGCGGCCGTCGCACTCCATTGACAACGCAAACTTTACCTAAGCAAGATCATAGAAACTTGTTTGAAAAAAGAGTATCACATTTCACCAAAGAGCATAAATTAAATAATAGACTCTGATAAAGAAACATACTAAATATGAAGCATCATGATTTTCCAAAGAGAATCATGGTCACCAAGTTATGTCACCTGAATTGGTTTATTTTAATTGTTATGTCACTCCTAGATATGCAATAATAGCTATGTATTTACAAATCCAATGTAGTCACTTTAAGATAGTCTTTAGTTTGTGTATTCATTTACTTTTAGTACTTCAAACTTTTTTCCTCTACCATTACAAAGTTAGTGTTCCACCATATCGAGTTTTTGTATTTTAGGAAATTTGAGGGGCCCCTCCCATTTCTAGCAGTACATTTTCGAATTCCAAACTTTCCAACTATTATGGTTATGTGGGGTGTTCCTTTTATCAACTTGGCGAATTTAAAATTTCTTTAATGCATAAAAGTAGATTTTCTTTTGGAAAGATGGCAATTTACTCTCATTTACAAACCCCTCTCTCCCCCTCACCTTCACCCTCCTTAGCTCCCACAGTTCCAATTTGAAACTTTAAGACTTATTTGGTTATCTTATATGATATTTTATGTGCCTACCAAATTTCAACCTAACCACATCGAAAAGAGTGTTCTATATTGGTTGTGTACATTTTAAGCACTTCCATTTCCTGGGCTTTAATTTTGAAATTCCATTTGTTTAGATGTCATGCGGCTATCTGGAAATGTATATTAAATTACATGGCGATATTTCAAGTTTCTACCTCTACAAAACTTTTATTTACATAGCAGACTTTTATAGTTATTCGGAGTGGTATCTTTGCCTATATGCAGAATTTTAGTTTTATACCACACTGAGAAGAAGTTGTTTCTAATAGTTTTGTAAGTTTTTAACTACTCAACCCACTTATTTCAACCCACTCTTAGACATTTTAAATTCTAATATTCATTTGGTTAGCTGGTGTTTTATTTCTACCTGTCTTTAAAATTTTAATCTTTAATTTCATCACAAAACCTCTTTCTAGCTGTATCTCCCCCTCCCCCATTTCCTATATTTTAATTTAAAAATTTTCATATTTTTATGTTTATTTAGTTATTTAAGTTCTCTACCACACAGAGTAGTTGAATGTATTAGTTTTGGAAATGTTGAGCATGCCCCCTTCCCCTACCATTTCTTCAACTCCCGCTTAGAAATTTTAAATATTAAGATTTATTTGGTTATTTTGAAATGTCCTTTTACCTACTTGCTAAATTTAAATATTCTATCACAGCTAAAATTTGTTTTTATTTTTATAACCCCTTCGCCCCCCAATTTCCTATTTCCTGGGGTCCCATTTAAAATTTAAAATATATAGGCTTATAGTAATTTGGCACGTCCCTTTACTTCACTTCCAAATTTCACTCTTCTACCACTCTAGGAATTAGTTGTTTCTTATAGTTTTGAAATTTTTAATTTCATTTTTCTAACTATCATTTAGAAATCTCCATGTTTAAGGCTTTTTTGGAGTTATCCTTTTAACTGAATGTCAAATTTAAATTTTCTAGCACACACAAAACTTGTTTATTCTGTTTATATCCCCTCCCCTATATCCTAGGGTACCACTTATTAAATAAAAATGTTTATACTTTTATAATTATTTTGAGTAGTCCCATTAGTTGTCTGCAAAATTTCATTCATCTACTAGCCTGAAAAGTAGTTATTTATATTAGTTTTGGTAGTCTTGACACCCCAACTGCTTTTCTCCAACCCACCTCGAGACCCACTGTGTGGATGCTGTGCATAAATTAATTTCATATCAGTATTCTTCCACCTGTTAAACCCCCCATATATCAAATTTCATCTTGTTTGGAGGATATAGAGTTTACCACCTCTTTTTGCCCCTTCAGGCGATGAAATTTGAAAAACCCTGAAACTATTCTTAACCAATTATATAAAGAAACATTAATTTTAAATTTCAAGGTTCTATGCCCACTAGTCCAAAAGATGCACGGTCAGTGAATTTTGAAAACTTTCAACACCCCTTTTTCATCTCTCACAGGTTGAATTTCACAAAATTCGGACCTATCTTTGGTCTAGGACCAAAAAGGAACCATTACTCAAAATTTCAAGTTTCAATGTCTGAATGTCTGTCTGTCTGTCTGTCTGCTCTTCTAACAAAACCACAAACTCCCTCACCTCATTTACTGTCTCTATAGGCAAAATTGGCCTTGTAGTGAGAATTTTAACAATAATGTCTCATTCTCGTTTATCCACATTTGTGTTGATATTATTAAATCACTATTTAGTTTAATATAAGAGAGAAAACATAATAAATCCTCTAATTTGTGCTTTATACTTCCAATACCTATATATTAAAAGGGACTATTTGGCCAAAATTAACTGTAGATAAATGTTTTCAATAGATAATTCTTCTATGATGTCACTTTTGGTATCCACTAAGTGAGAAATAATATAATAAAGACAAAACTACAAACTAGTTTACAAGTTGTATAATTTTAACTAGTTTCCATATTATTAAGGCTAATACTTAGGCCTACCTCAGTAAATAAATGGTATAGTGCAACACACATACTTTCTTACTCCTTTGTCTAAAAATGGAATCATATACTTGAAACTCGTAAGATTTGTGAAACCAGATAATAAACAATTTTGCGGAAACATGATGCATCACATTCCACCAAGTGGCATAAATGAAAGAAACGTACTGTTCATTATTCATATTTTACAGAAACATTTGGTTCATCAAAAGGCATAATAATCAACCCCCAATTTCCGAGACCTCAATTTAAAAATTAATATATTTGCCAATAACTTGAAATCTAGGAACCGTCCATAAATTACGTAACGATTTTTTGGGATGGGGTTGGGGGTGATCAGTATTGTCTTTGGTTTTCGTCGGGGTGGGCAGAATCCGTCTTGACTAAGGATGTTCAGTCTCTGAACTGTATATATTTAATATTGTAAAATAGCTTTTGTGTAATAATTTGTTTAACCTAGCTTATTTTCTGAGCTTGACACCTCTCCAAACCATTCCAGACCACGATTTAGCTACAGTCCCTTTGAATCGTCTTTCAAGATGGCAGCTGGTGCAACGTCTTGTGCAAGATTATTGGAAGCGTTGGCACTTAGAGTATTTGCATACGTTGCAAAAAAAGGTTAAGTGGAACACCCCCCAAACTCCAACTTTGATTGGAAAATTAACAA
Organism: Timema bartmani; assembly: GCA_902151455.1. NCBI lineage: Eukaryota > Metazoa > Arthropoda > Insecta > Phasmatodea > Timematidae > Timema > Timema bartmani. The sequence continues at coordinate 14,521 of CABFWB010004673.1, forward strand.
ATACAAAATCAATAAAAATAAGAAACTATATCAAAAATAAGCTAGGTTAAACAAATTATTACACAAAAGCTATTTTACAATATTAAATATATACAGTTCAGAGACTGAACAAAGGATTTTATCAATGTTTATGGTGAGATAAAATTTAAAAAAAACACTTCTACAATGATATTACTGGGCTTTTCTGGTGTCCAATTGTGTTTATCAGAGACATATTCTGTTGGCTGCTGATAGGAGTATCCTGGGTACATGAGCCAAGTAGTATTAGGTTTTAAAAGCTTCTTCATTTGGACTTGTCCCGAGAATTTGGTGTAGCCCATAGTGCAGGGAAGGAAGTGGAAATACTTTTCATACTAAATGTGGTGAGGTAGAGAGAGGTGGGCTCCTACAAAATTGGGTGTAGTTAGGGTAGAGGTTAGTAATCTTGGAACATAGGGTGTGGTGAGGTGAAGGGAATGTCCTCTGAAAACAAGGTGGGGTGAGAGTGGAGTGAAAGGACCCTTGACACACTGTGCAATGTGAATTGTGAAGTGGAGGAAGAGGATCTTCGATCCACTTGGCATCATAAAGTGTAGGAAGAGGATCTTCGACTCACTTTGTATCATGAAAGTGGAGGAAGAGGAACTTTGAGTCACTGTGCATCATGAAGTGGAGGAAGAGGAACTTTGAGTCACTGTGCATCATGAAGTCGAGGAAAAGGATCTTCGACTCATTGTCTATGGTGAATTGGAAAAAGAATCAACTCACTGCACATGGTGAGGTGTAGGAAGAGTACTCTTGATATATTACCTAGTAAGGAGGAAAGAGGACCCTAAGCACACTAGTTGCATTGATGTTGAGAGAGAAGAATACCAGAACACAAAATATGGTGACAGAGAGAGGAATCTTAGCAGAAAGGGTGAGATGAAGTGCAGAAAATTTGGCCTAACTACACAAGACGCAATGAGACAAAAAGGAAGCTCTTGCCACACAAAGCGAATTGAGGAGAGCAGAGAAACTTAGCTACACTGGGCGCGGGGAGGTAGAGGAAGAGGAGCCTTGTCACTAAAGGCACAAAGAGGGAAGAGAAGAATACAACTCACCTCAGTAAATGTTGGACAGTTTATTTTATGGTATACCTGTAGCAGTGGCAGCAGCTTCTACAATAAGTGCCTGTCTGATATTTGGCCCAAATGTATGTTCTGATGCTTCAGTACAATAACAAATTATATCATGTACCAACAGTATAAAATCATATAATGATCTTAACCATAACTTTAAGTGATGGGTTGTTGTTGCTCACAAATTAACACGAAAGAAAAGCGTTAGAATAAACCATTGTCAAACCTAAAAAGGTTTCTAGGGAAAGGTGCAATCACATTACTTTAGGGAGGGCTGGGTGAGAGCAAAGCCACATACCATTGACAGTCATTATCTTGCTTACTATCTGAACAGGGATTAGGGATGTTTGTGGAACTCCCTAACACATAATTACCAATTCTCTGAATAAGGCACAAAGTTTTATTGGAGATGTACCAGAGTGCGTCCACAATGACTCTCAGGTACCAGTTTTGAAATGCCTGCATTGTCCATGTACATGTCCACAAGCCATTCCTACATGGGACACCCGTAGTGGAGAACTGACCTTGCCAACTGTTTGTACAGCTTTAGACCATTCCTTGTGTTTAGAGGACTATACCTCTTCAAACAATGGGCCTAGAACACTCAAAAAACACCCTTCCAGGATTCAAACCCTGATCTACCCGTCAATGGCAAACCAAACTAAATGAGTTTATTATTTGTGCTGCATGCCCAGCAGTGTATCCAAGCCTGGAGCCACTGATTTTATACCCTCCCTCAAAAACTATCACACGCGTGATTTCAACTGGAAGGAATAGTGTAATTGGTTTGCATCCTTTCTTTCAACTCGACCATGTTCCCTAAACGGTTTTGGGAGTAGTATATGCAAGATTTCTTTAAATAGCAGGGTCCTTGCAGGAACCTGATGCTAACTGCCTATTTACTATTTTCAGTACTGTAGCTCTAATAAATATGATGAAATAAAAATGCTCCCATCATTTCAAGCTGATTAAAAAGGTGCTTAGAAATGTGGATAAAGTAAAGTTTCTAAAAAATTTTCTCTATCAAACTATGCTTTAAAACATACAAGGTATATTAACACTTTATCATGTTTTGTGAATTTCAATTTTTTTATGTTATTTTCATAATTTACAATAATACATCATTGACTTGTATTATTTTCAAGTATCTCTGAAGGAAAAAGATCTTACTTAATTCCCTTGTATATATAGTATAATATTGTATTGTGCTCTAGTTGGCCCTCCATATACATTGAGGTTGAAAGTGAAGTTCTACTCATCTGAACCCAACAGTTTGCGAGAAGAACTAACACGTTACCAGTTCTTTCTACAGTTGAAACTTGACATTTTGGAAGGTAGATTGGAGTCTCCTTTCTCTACAGCTGTTGAATTGGCTGCTTTAGCATTGCAATGTAAGTATGTGTTTAGTAAGGAAAAAGTAGTTCACTTAACTTAGCTGAAAAGCAGAGGGCTAAAACATATTATTGCCTAGTAAACTTTTATTTTGTTACATATAACATAATTCCTTTGTTTATATCTTTTGCTCATATGTTGAAAACTGATTCATTAGCCTTATTAGCAACTTTACTAAAATTGCCATCATTGTGCTTTTTTATCTATACATTTTATTTTAGGTGACTTAATTTTTCAAATGAGACCCCATATTTCTTAATGCATATTATTGTGGCTCACATTGTGGTTTTTTTTAAATTATGGTGTCAAGGTTTTCCAAGTAAAAATTATCATGAGATATGAGCCTCACTTCAGAATTGCCAGCATGGCATTAGAATTATTCAAACATACCACAGGAAGGTATGATTGTGTATGTGTGTTTGTCTGTCTATCTGTGTGTGTGTGTCTGTTTAGCTTTGTTCGCAGAGGACATAGTTAAATGTTCAAGAACTTAAACAAAACATTGTGTTTACTAGCAATGCCAGTTACAAATCCATTAGTTTTCTCGTTTACAGTATGGAAGAGAGAACAAAATGGGTTTATCTATATGGTGCCGAGAATCTAACTGCTTGAAGAACGGTAACAGCGTTCAACCAAAGATACAAGATAAACTTATTGGAAATTACTTCAAAATTTAAATAAACTGGATCCATCACAAACAAAAAAATTGTGTACATTGTTGAATGAATTAACTTAGGTGAGAATTTTGGGTCATTATGTGGCAAATCCCAACCGTTCATTGTGGGAATTTTCTAGTGCTTCTGGTGTAAAAATTGGTTGACATCCAACTATAATTGAAAATCCAAAACGTTGGTTTTCTCAGTAGTTATTTTGTTTATTCTTTTACAAATAAACATAAACATGCACATATGCACACACACATGCATGTACACATACATACACACATGCACACACATACATATACACACACATACACATACATATACACACACACATGCACACTTCTACCTTCACGCGGTATTTTTAAATAATCCTAATTTCATGCCCAGCACCGGTGATGTTGAAAATTGTGGGGCTCACATCTCGTGATAATTTTTACTTGAAAAAGCTTGACACCACAATTTTGAAGATGCCATTACATGAGCACAAGAAAATGCATTAAAAATATAGAGTCTCATTTATAAAAATCAAAGTGACCTTAATGTGTGTGACCTTAGCAACGCCACCCAAGATCATATCAACTTAACCACTTTACTTCCTTCTCAAAACCAAACAACTTTTTAACATTCAAGAAAATATTTTAAAAATAAAGTAAAAACTGTTTATTAATAAGTAATAAAACATATTACAAACAACTTTTGTTTCAAACTTTTTTTTAAATAAACACACAGTATAATGGATAGAAAATAAAAAAAGTTCAAGTTAAGATTTGAAAAATAAATATTAGTTTAGGTTACTAGGTGTATAAAGACGACTTTACTTTACAATTTGACCAACACTTCTTAAAACAAACATTTACTATAGCATGATGTACAAAAAAATAAATAAAAAAATTTAAAGCAATTTTAAAAAAATATACATTTCAAAACTATAGCCTCTCTTCTCACTGGTATCAAAAGACTCAAGAATCAATTATATCAAAATTTTTGTAACCCCAATTCTTGGCTCCCAAATTTATTTAATTTTAAGTTCTGTTATTCAAATAAAATATCAATATTCAGAATAGGGTAAGTTTTAATTGTGGTGATTATTAGTTCTTTTGCTTTTTCACTTTATTACGTGCAAATTTTACATGTACTCATCATTCACTTTGTCTTCTAGTGATCTTGCTCAAATCAAACATAGCCATTTTGTTTAATTTATTTCCACTATTTATACTTTTTAGGTATTTTTTATATGCAAATAAATAACATTTTAATGTGAGGTTGAATGCATAAGAAAATATTTAAATTTAAAAGGATAAGAAATATGAATTGAGAATTGAAAACTTTATGTTAAATTTTAAGGCTCAAAATTGAGAAAAACAGGAATTATGACATCTCTAAAACCCTTTTTAACAAATTATCATTTAGCCTGCCGAACCCTAATCAAGTCAATGCCTCTTTCATAAATATTTTATGACGTAGAAATATTGAAATATAATGTTGATCCTCTTTGTGACAAGAGAGATAAATGGAATTACAATGCATTGGTAGGATGGAAAGCCATCTCTTTGATGCTGGGTGGAACTTAATTACTCATTATATAGTCCAAAACAAGCTCACTGTTCATGTGGCCAAGTTTAATGTTTACAGTATGATGGGAGTACAATTAGTGCCACTTTATTACTTAATCTACGGCATTACGAACTCGAAAGTTTATTATTGCTATCTCTATCCAATCAACCTTATTTCTTTCAGGTCCATATCAGGTCACAAGCATATATGGACACAAAGGTTTATTTTTATTTTTAATATTTGTTAAGTCAGGAATAAGTGCTAATTCTAAAATCTGAGAAAATAAGTGGCTATCAGTATTGTTGTAGCTAATACTAGTATAAAGTGAGTTTTAACAACCAGTCTCCTAGTATCCCATCCCAAATGTTCTTCATTTCAGCATTCTGGCATTACATTAGGATTAATTTCATCAATCCTGTTAAATGCGTTACCTAGGTGTATCATGGTATTCACTCTGCAATATAATTTATATTACCACATAGATATGAATGTTAAAGAGATACTTAACATGTTTACTGTGACTTTGTAGCGGAATTAGGAGATTATGAAGAAGGCTACCACACACCGGCAGTTGTTTCAGAATTTAGGTTTGTTCCCGAGCAAACAGAGGAAATGGAAATCGCAATTTTGGAGGAATACATAAAGTGCAGGTTAGAAATAAGACATAAATATTTTTATTTTACTAGATCTTAATATGAATGGAGCTTTTTTTTTTTTATATAAACAAACATTGTATACTTTTTATTTGATAGTTCAATTTTAAAATTACATATCATCCAAGTAGTCTATTTGCTTGAATATAACATGACGGATAATAATCATACACTCATCAAAATATCAATGTTACCTAGTTGGTTAAATATTTTTGTCATTTTATAAAACTTATTTTCAGCTAATGGAGGCTATAAATTTTAGTCACTTGAGCCACTTTTTCAATATACAGTCATTCATTTGTAGATTATTTATAAATTAGGCTAGGCTACAAAAGTTAAAAAATCTATTTCTGAACTTTCTCAACATTGGATATCAGCGTTGTAACGTTAAGCTAAATACCATAACCAAAACTCCCCTGGAATATATTTATTGAATAAGCATCTATTAAGTCCATGATTAAAAGGAAGGTTTTGCTTATGATAGCAATGCAAATGTGGGTGAATTTCCTGTAGAAGTTATACCTTTCTCTTCCCTATATCACTAGCATAATTAATATATGCGGCTCATTCCATATAAAATCCCGCAGAAAACACTATTTGGTTTAATGACTTTTTTTTTTTGCACACATGCTCCTACATAATTCGGTAATTAACAACTATTAAAAAAATACATTTACTTGTTTTTCTGGTACAACCACTTTTTCCATATGGTTGACATTAGATTTGACGAATTTTGATGTTCACGGATACTTAAATATCTTGGAAACTAAAGGAACTACAGATTTGGGATGAGAACCATTTACTCCTCACTTATTTCATTATAGTTTTGGTCCAACTTAATCCCGAGTGGCTGAAATTAACCGGATTTTAGTCACTAATACAGTTTTTAAGCTTTTTAATTGGCATGAGGAGAATGAATTCAAATCTTCAAATTTTCACTTTTTTTTTATCCTACCCTCAACGTTAGTTTATGAATGATCAACTTTTCCCCTATTAATTAATCTCTCAAATTTACAAATATTCAACATCAGAGGGTGGAACTGAAAAAATCTGAAACCTGCAAAGGAACTTGTGTGATAACCACTTGTGGTAAAAATTTTGAGTTTTATATTTGTCAGCTTTTATTACTGTGGAATGATTTTAAGTTCCTAAAGTCAAATGTTATTGCGGCTTACCCATTAAATCAATATTTTTTCCTGGGAATAGTCAATTTACAGCTGTGATATTTCATTTCATAGTTTGTATTTATGATGAATAGTGGTTGCTTGATGTAATTGAATAGATCATTTGGAAAAATGAATACCTGAATGTGAAGTTATTTGAGCATACATGTTAAAGACCATCTTTCCAGAAGTTAATGGAGGAAACTTACACCCTTGGAGCTTACCAAACCTACAAGAAGAAATGACCAGCTCTTCATTTAAATAACACAGTTGTACAAAAGCTACTCCCATGAAAAGGTATCAATTTTATGTTCAAGCCACAGTTAACATTTATGACTTTTGGGACTTATTAATCACTCTACACCAATAAAACCTGTCAAGTCTAAAACTCGAAACTTTTACCACTAATAGCTATTATACATTTCTTTATTTCCTTATTCCTTGCAAGTTTCAGATTTTTTTAGGTTTCCCAATATAAGATATTAAAGATTAAATATTTAAAAATATTTAGTAACTGGCCACTAAATTAATAAATAGGGGGAAGGCTTTATTTAAGTCTTGAGAATTCACAAACTAACTTTGGGGTTTAGGCAAAAAATGATGACGTATATTAGTAATAAGACTTGACAAAACAAATACTAAATTTCAGCCACCTAGGCTGCATTTGGACACAACTTTAAATGACATAAAATGTAGTACACTTCAAGAACAGTAAAATGATTTCCATCCCAAGCCTCAAACTTTTTTTGGTTCCCAAGATATTCAAGTTTCTGTAAACATCAAATTTAGCATTGGCCTTTTGGGAAAATGTGCGTGTTGCAAAAATAAAGAGGGGGAAAAAAAACAACTGAAATATGTACAAATATACATTTCAAAAAATACAATACTAAAAAACACTGGGTAATTTCATCTTGGAATACCCATGTGTATAACCCGAATGGATACTAAGACACCGAAAAAATTGAATGAGTGAGGTTTGATGACAAACAAAACAAAAGTTAAAAAGTAAGAGGCTGGATGACTTCACTTAGTTAGAGAAACCTACTTTTAACCATCATTATATACTCTTATAATGTGTTAACATCACTGGATATATGGCATTAACCTAAACATGAATTAATCTGAAGAACATACATTTTTTCCGGTCACACAAATTTCATAAAACAATTTTCTCAACTTTTGTCTTGGAACAAAATATTTACTTCTTTTTTAATGCTTTATGATCAAGGCAGCATCATTTTCAAATGTTGGTGCTTTTAACAGCTTTTAAATTTAAAGATTCACCTTTATATGGAAATTTACTGTACTTTAAAGATTAACTATAATTAAACTGTTTCTTCTACCTTATACCTTAACTAACCTTTTGGACTTGTTACTCAGATGAACTGGCCATACTGATGATAAAAGAATGAAAAGTATTGTTTTATGAAATATATAAACAAATTATTTAATATTTTTACCTTCCTTATAGGGGAATGACTCCTGCACAAGCAGAGACAAACTATTTAAATAAAGTGAAGTGGCTGGAAATGTATGGTGTAGATAATCATACTGTCCTGGTAAGAACATACAAACATTGTTTACTCAGTTTACTCTGAAAGGTGTCAATCACTCCTTGCCAGATTACTTTATGGTCCTATATTTTAAGATATGCCATAGTGGAATGCGCAAGATAAGCTTGCTATCTTTCAGGGTGAATAGAGTCTACAATTTTATTACTATTATATGTTATATTTTAATTTTTTATTTTTTTTGTCAAAGTACACATTTAGTCCAAAATATTTTAAAAGCCAAGTATTTTGGTGTAATAATACATTCTAAATTAATTAAAAATCCAATTATTAGAACTAATGAGACAACTGTTACAGAAATTGACTAGATTAGTTTCTAAAAGTACAAAATATATTTCAAACCGAAGTAAATGTTGGAGTTACATTTTAATTATTTGGCTTTTATCTACTATAAAATATTTAACTAAACTAGAAAACTAGGTAGAATGTGTGGATCAAAAGCAAGGGTTAGGTTGATGAGGTTGAATGTTGTAGACGAATTTGGGAAAAAGAGAAACATCAACTATTTTAAGATTAAAGGAGCAAATATGACTCTGTGTATGTATGTATGTTGAAGCGAAAGGAGTATGCAAGGATAGGGAAGTGTGGAGAAAGTTAGTGAGGATCGATTAAGTATATATTTGTTGTTTGTTGAGCTATATGCACAGTTTCTTGCCTACCCTGTAAGAGAACGGTGTGATTAGGTAGGTAGGTATGTATTTTATTTCATTGTTTATTTTTATAAAATTTGATAAAACCTCTTGAATTCACTCATTATATCAAAAATCTAATTTTGAAGAAATTCTCAATTTTGATTTCAAAATAAATGTTTTCATTTTAAAAGAGAATGCATTGCAAATGTATTCTAAACCTACCCCCTTGCTATTTTTTTAGGAATGTGGTAAAAGAGATCAAACGCTTAAAACCTATAGTGAATACAATTAAAATAAATATAAAATTACTATATATTGTTCACTTCAGATGCATTTGGAGCTACTCTAAATCATTCATGCAAAAAAAACTAACAAATAACATGGTATACAACTTTTACTATGAAAAGGGTCACCTTTATCTTGACCAACTACGCAATATCCTGATTTTATAAGATACATCATAATGGAAATAATAAAAGTAAGCTTAGATTTATAGAATTCAATATAATTAGATCTAAAACAAATTATGATGAGAAACAAACTAAGTAAGTTTAAAATTGATTTCATTAAGTCTAAAAGATTGAATATTAGTTAATAGATAATAAATATGTGGTTTATGATATTGGAACTAGATTGAATCTTAATTTAAAATTTTACAATCTAGTTCCAATATCATAAACCACATATTTATTATCTATTAACTAATATTCAATGTTTCTCATCATAATTTGTTTTACATCTAATTATATTGAATTCTATAAATCTAAGATAACATTGCTTCCTTATTAAAATTAACTTGTATTTCAAAAATAAAAGTAAGGGTAAATGTAGTTTACATCTGGTGCATTATTTCTATATTATAACAAAAGAAAAAAAAAAAACTTTCAGCACCAGTCTTTTCTTAAAATACTGTTATACGATTTAGCACTTAATGGACTATCTAAAATGAATCCATTATTAATGGTTATTATTTACATAGACTGTATCTTTTTTTTTTGTGATTGGAAAAAAGTAATCTTAAAAAAATGTTAAAAAGACAATGTGTATCTTCCGACCCTAAATAGCCTCAAAATGATAACAATATGGACGTGGGTTCAAAATAAACACTTATTGCTAAGACAAAAATTAGAATTAAATACATACAACCAAACAAAAACAGTGTGTGTTAGTAGAAGGGGACAAACCACAAAGTCGAAGCAAGAGGGTAGACCTCTATTTAACAGTCTATAATTGAAGCATTAAATTAATCACCTATAGTATAACATTTAAGCATAATTCCATATTTAAATAGTTAGAGTTAAAGTTACAAAAAAATGCCCACGTCAGATTCATAACAAAAGGTATAGATTATAAGTGAGCACAACTAATATCAATTGACATAATCATTATAAAGGAGTAGCTAATTTCCACGCCTGGTTTGGCAATATCACGACAACATAAGACATTACTATCCACACCCATTATGGTGGAATTTAAATAGAAAAAAGAATTTTAGAAAAACACTAACATCATCTAGTGGCCTCAAGACAAGGTAAGTTGTGAGAAACATTTATTGAAATGACTTAAGAAATATAATTTTAAATTCATTGTTCTATTTAATCTGAAAGGTTAACTTTGAAAAGTTTAACAAAAAATAAATATTGGTCTGAAGAGAATTTTGAATATAGGATTGCTAGCCTGCCTAATGGCAGCGCTTAGCTTAGCTAAGCAGTCAACGGTGTTATTATGAGTATTAATATAGATGAAACATGCCAATTTATAGTCCTAGAATGTCATCACGTGATCCCAGAGACATATAGAGGGAAATTCAAAGTAGGGCAGAAATGGGTAAAGGAAGGGGAGCATAGCGTATCCTTGGAACCGATGGAACAACTGATACTAGCACAAACAGTTCTATATGTGCAACACTAACACAAACAATTCTATATGTGCAACACACTCGAAGCATACAATATAACGTTCTACTGAGGTATCGAGGCATCTGTGGCGTGGAACTCATTACTTCATCTGGCATGACACTCCACGCTGGATCTGATTGGCACTCTCTTTAGTCGAACGGGAACGTTGAAGTGGATAGGACGGGTGAAGTGTCTTCGGGAGTAATTATGTGATCACCATTATTTAATGCGTTAATTTAACACCTGCATACCCAATCTCTGATGTCATTGAACAGATTTGGTTAAAATAATTCTTTCGAGATCTTATGTTCGATTTTGAGGATGCCACAATGGCTACAAAACACAAGAGTCATGGAAGTGTCCGAGTAAAATCAGCCTAATTTTTTCAGGAATAAAATACCTCATCTTACTCTTAATTCTGATGACAAGGAGGCCCTGTGCACATCATAATTACTATTTTCTAGGGTTTTATTGGGTTTTTTAAGGAAACTTTTAAACTTTGATTTCTACATGTGTTTTAACTAAATTTATCATTTTTCAGTCAAACCTGATACATTTGTGCAATGTGTTAAGTGTAAATTAAAAAGTAAATTTGTAAAAGCTGTTACTAATGTGACTACTAGGCCTATGCTGCAAATAGTATATTGTATGCTAAATGCAGTAAATATACTTCTTTCATGTAATTCTATATATAAAAAAACAAGGTTTTACATACTTTGTATGAATATTATTAAATGTTATAGCATATTGATAAAACATAATACTATTTTGATTTCAAACTAGAATTAGAAATTAGTAAGGGCAAACAACTTTTTTTTGTATCTTTGAAAGAAATGGGTTTCATTATTATTATTTTTTGGAAACAGTTTTAAACAATATGAAATAGTAAATGCTTTTTTTGTGTGGTAGGTCTGGTAAAATATTTATTGCAATAATTATGATCAACACTGATTTAAGACATGTTAACCAACATAATTATGTAACTAAATAGTAACCAAACTAGTTTTGTATTTGAACATATTAATTAAATACAAGTTTTAAATATCTAAAGTTCGAGAACATTCAATATAAAATATTCTCGATGTTAAATTTTATTTTAGAAAGAGACCAGGTAAAAATAGTAAAAATAATTATTATTTAATTATTTATTTAGTAATAAATAAAATGATAGAATATTAGGATAATGGTAGAGCACAAATAAAAGTAAAAATCACCAACACACATTTACACACACTAATATTTCGATGTTAATATACCATCTTCCTCAGGAAGTAGTAATTAGACAGCTAATTACAGTCTAGCTACAGTCTAATTACTACTTCCTGAGGAATATGCTATTATGGCATCAAAATATTGAAGTGTGTGTAAATATGTGTTAGTGCTCTACTATTTTCCTAATATTCTATCATTTTATTGATTACTAAATGTTTTTGCTCAATGTACTTTTTTCATATTATTCAATTATTTAGTAATATTTAGAGTATAGTGTTAAATGTATCTACAGGAGTTGAGCCCTTTTGAGTATCATTTTGTATATTAAGACCATTAAAGTCTTTGATAATTACTTGCTGATAAAAGGCCTTAAATATAACTTTTATTTGTTCTCTAAAATTTTCCCCGTGAGGATTTTCCATGCTATCATTATGCCTCTTGTATTAATTATTGTATTAGATCTTGCTTCCTGAGTTCTGTTGTGTATTTTCCAGTGAGTCAAACTGGAACTGACTGTCAAAATTAACAGTTATATTTAAAGAACCAGAATTAGAACCAGAACCCTAAAACACTTTTGAAGAACAGGAACCAGAATTAGAACTTTTAAATAATTTTACGTTCATAAAGGTTCTTAAAGGTTCCTAGTTTTACAGAAATCTATATAATTTTGATAAGTTGGACACTTTTTTTTTTCTTTCCTTATCTTAATTTAATTTTGAAGGGTTTTTATTTCCACTCCTTTCTCTGTAAGTTCTGAAAGGGCTTGACATATTTTAGTTTACCGCTTTGTTTGAAACCTTTTTTCCAAGGTGATTAGTAAAGAGTTAATGAGCCCTTAGCAATACACACTTATGAGTTTAGATTCCAGAGGAATGTCATGACTCTCACATTGGTCATAATTGTTTTCTAACTTTCATATTTAAGCCATAGTTTTAAGAAGATGTATTTAGCTTTGATATACAGCATATAATACCACATTCCTTAGAAGTAGGCAGATAATACCACATTCCTTAGAAGTAGAAATACTGAAATTAAGATTCATCTCTTTTGGACAAGCAGTCTAAGCCTCTTGTACTTAGTACTTCCTGGAAGTGAAAACTGATAATCTGGTGGTTGGTTGAACAGCTTATATTAAAGGGAAAAGGGTGTTTAAGGGTGGCAAAATTCAAACTTTAAATTCTTTTAATCAAGTTTAAATTAGAAAGTAGCTCAGTGAATGTGTTCCTTGTGTGTAGTGCAGAGGTGATTATCTTTGTTGTTAGTAAGTGGTTTAAATAATATTATTGATGGGGTGCGTTAAAGAAAACCCAACTAAGAAGTTTTTTGACTATGAGATTAACGGTGACAGATCAAGATGCAAATTAGGAGGATGCACTATTTTTATTAAGGTACGTTATATATATATTTTTTTAATCTTGAAATACTTTTGATTCATAGTGTTATTTCCAAAGTGGTTTTCTGCTCTCCTTCCACAAAAATGCGGATAAACTTCCTCTAAATATAAAAATATAACCTTGCTCATTCATTAAAAAACCATTATTGAAATTAGTACATTAACGTAGCCCAAACAGTTAGAAAGACGCGCCAAATTAAAAAAAATATTAAAGAACCAGATCACTATCAGGAACCGAAAAGAACTGGAACCTTTATTGTGCTTTAACTAGAACCGGAACCTTTTAAATGTTTGTTTAGAGAACAGGAACTGGAACCAGAACTGATAAAATTTTTAATGTTTGTTTAGAGAACAGGAACTGGAACCAGAACCGATAAAAATTTTTGTTCTACTCATTGGTATTTCAGGCTTTATGTTAATCTATAATACTTTTTGAACTAGGCTATCAGGGCCTTCCTCTCAGGTAATATTTTGCTGTCATTCTGTTCAATAAAGAATCATTAAATTTCCTTAGCATATAATTTTGTTTAGTGGTACCCCCATTAGATTGTAAATTGTTCTACATTACCTAATCAAAGACTTGAGAAGGTAATACTCCAAAGAAATCAAGCCAATTTTTATAAACACTATTCCAGCATTGGTTATTGTAGTACATTGCTTTATATGTTTTGGTCCCCTTCCGCAGCATACTGAGTCCTGAGACTCCCCATGCACTCATTTTTATAGTTGCCGTTGAAGCGGAAACATTTAGAGCCTGTGAAGGTCCCTGAGGACAGCCGGGGGCTTCCATTAGCATGTCTTGGACGTAACTGGGTGCTGAGCATTGACACTGCTCTTTGGACTTGAGGAGGTATTACACAATGCTGTGTAGCAGTTATGGACTATATGCTACAGGTCTACTTACCACTTGATGGGCTGTGCTATGGGCATGAATCGCAGGCAACGGACATTCTCTCCCAAGTCAGCCACTAGGCGTGATCATTTGGATATACAACATGAGCAACTCGATGGGGCTGTGTATAAACAAAGACTAAACGAAACAGGCAGGGCAGTGAATTTATCAGAGCTCGGTTTGACTTCACGTGAAATGTTCTCCCCTCCTTGCACATCTGTTTTGGATTCCCATTGGTCCTTGATACCCTGTTAAGAGTGTTTATTACCTTTTATGGGCATGTATAATGTCATATATCCTGGCACTATATAGGGGCTAGTTTTAGTTGTTAAAGACACACTTGGTTCTAGACAGTTATTAGGGCCATCATTCTGGTAATAAGTGTTGCTTTGTGCTTCACGCTACAATATACTAGACGGTGAGGTTGTCAATGGATAGTTAGCGTTTAGTGCTTATTTGTTTAAGGGGGTATTATGCCATTGTTAATTATGTCAATATAGTTTTTGTTTGCGCGTCACATAATGATAGTCGAGATGGCGAAGCCATCTTTGATTCATTTGCACTTCTTGCTTAGTTATTTAAGGGGGTGTTGTGCCATGATTAAGCTAGTTGGTTTAGTTGATTCTTGCACTAAACACAATTTATGTTTGACGTTGCTATCTTCATAAAATTGTTATGCCAGGGTTCTTACTCTAAGATTGTTATATTTTTGGGATTTTAATGATAAACATCCCTTGCTCTGAGGAGCTGTTCATTGTACCTTTTACCTAGAATAAACTCTCTGAATGATATTGTATTTGTATGAATAAAATAATTTTTACCTGTTAGGTTATTTCTTTTGAGTACAGCTGTCATTTATATGCAGTATCAATGTTTTGTTTTGTAACAGGGAGTCGTTATTCTCGGTCACATCAGCCTTGTTCGAGGGGTACTATTTCATAGAGACTTTGTTTAGTGATTTGTACATGCTGTTGAGGCTGTTTCTTGCTGAATCTTTTTTTGAGTAGTTTTCTATGGCGATTCTTGTCCGAGGCTTGTTAAACAATCTCGTGAGGTGCAGATGTGCCGCATCCCATTCAGTTTTTTATGCTAGGTTTGTTATATAAATCTAAACCGCCGGGTCTGGGTGACGTTCTTGACCATAGAGGATCCAGATGGCCACCCTTACTACCTTTTCCCTTGTGAAGTTAGTTTTCTACTAGTTCTGAGGTGTCACTGGGATCACAGAATTCTTCTCACTGCCTTTGCTGTGCAGGAGGCCAATGCTCTGTTTGTGATCTTCATGAGTTGTTCTTTACTAAATCGAGACATGTTATGGTCCACTCCCGCACCAGACTGAGTGCTACATTGTGCTATAATAACCAATGCTGGAAAGTCAAGTTGTAGACATTAAGGGTGTCAAATTATATATATATATACATTTTTTTTGCACCTCTTCTTACTACATGTACAGGATCTACATTTAACTACACTGTTGGAGGTAGGGATGAGGAAAGTAGAATTGATAGGAAATATGCTCACATTTGCCTAGGGTTAGATTGGGAAAACATTTAGGAACAACCACTCTTATTGCATCCAGCTGGGATTCGATCCCTAGCCTTTGTCACCGGTAAACCAAACTAGACAAGTCCGCAGCCCAACGATAAGAGTAGTATTATTTTGAACAATATTTAATCATTTATGTTGTATAAATACATTGATTATTCTATGAGTCATTATATTTCTTTCTCTTTCAGGGTAAAGATGGATGTGACTACTCACTAGGTCTCACGCCTACTGGAATACTAGTATTTGAAGGTCCTCAGAAAATAGGGCTATTTTTTTGGTAATAAGACAATAATTTTAATTCCTACTTTTAATTCTTTCTTCAAACAGTAAATGAAAAAATACTAAATATTTTACTATATAAGCATTCATTCATGTGTGTTGATTCAAACATGCAAACACTATCACATCCAAGTTTTATATTGTGTAAAATAGGTTGTATGCAAAAAAAAGTCTACCTATAATTATCAATAATTTAAATATCTTCTTATGGGTCAAAGTTACCAAATCCCAAAACAACAACATAAAAGAGTATAACCAAATGTCTTAAATATTGACTAATGTTTATTAGTAACCATCCCAAGTGAATCAGTGAAGCTTATAATGAAGTGCCATGCTAGTTTTTATAGAGTTTATATGGAGTTATCATTAATTAACTTGAATATTATTAACAATGTCAACATGTCTCTGGTATTATGTTTGGTGAAGTAATAAAATCTATTTCTAGCTCTGCCACTATTTGACATGAGATTTAATCAAAAAATTATGAATAATTTGTATATTTTTATCACACTGCCACATTCTTTCATACCACCAGTAGATATGTATGACACATGCTTTTATGGAAGACAGCTAATGCTTGAACAATTGATTGTATATGAATAGCAAAGCATGAAAGATGAAAATAATTTTTATGTTAATTCAGGGCTGATAATAAGTCACTTTTCTTACTTTTAGTCACTTACTTTGAAATAGTCACTTTACTCACTTTTAGTCACTTACTCACTTTTAGTCACTTACTCACTTTTTTAATATCATTACTAGCACCGCGTATTACTACCCATTCGAGTTGTACACACACTAATGTGTAATGGTAGTAGAGTGACTGAGATGAAATTGAGGACCTACAGTTTAACGTGGGATCCGAACCACAGTGGAGGCCTGGCACTTCACACATTTACGAGTTGTGATTAATACATGTCTTGTCAAAGGTGAAGGAAGGGTTAGGCAATTAGATAAATCTTTGCCGTGACCAAGGATTGAACCCCGGACCCCCTGCACAAAAGTCCGACGCCTTACCTCTAGACCGTCAGGTCACCCTTTTTTTAATAGGAAATATATTTATCTTCTCTAAGAAGTCATTACTGTCTAATGTTTTTTTAATTTAGGTTTCTTTATCAAACTTTGTTTTTTCTGCCATGGCTTATGATGTGAAGTGTGCTGCTATATGAAGATTAAAAGGAGTGCAAATAACAAACCTGAGTGTGTGCTGATCACAAGAGATATGTTGAGCTTAGCGCAAAGCACATATAAATACTAAAACAGCTACCTTGAAGAAGAAAATAGGCGTAAAGATGAAGAAATGTGTAAAAAAATCTTAAGAGAAGAAAAACAAAGCTGCAGAAGAATAAATCCAAACAAAACTGATCAAAGAAAGCAATTTGGACACAAGAATCGAATCTAAAACCCTTGGTATATGATGCCAATCTGCCACTGAGCTATGGGTGATTCATCCGTAGCGCAGGTTCATTTTTCATTCATAGTTTAAGTCAGAATCTGTAATGGACATGTGGAAATAATCGGCTACTATGAATAATAATTGATACCACAGCCACCAGCAACTCTGAGGTCGTGGACTGCCGTCTTATTAGTGATAATTTAATGATTTAAAATATTAATTTGCAGTTGTTGTAATCTATTTTTAAAGTATTTTATTTATTTTAGAGTAATTCAAATTTTCATTTGACTGAAATAACGACTCAATTAAAATCTTCTCAATAATATACTGAACATTTTATGCTAAATTGTGTACAGCCACAGTAATAAATATATATACATTTTGTAAATTCAACCATTTAATATATTTCTGCAGCTTTCTTAACTAATTATTCTTGTGACTACTAATCCTAAAACAAGAATTTAAGGCCTCTTCAAAGAACTACACACTGATTACTGTTCGTTGTTAAGCAGAGATAAATCTGAGTTATTTACCGTATCAAGATCAAGCTTATTTTTGGTAAAAGATGTTAATTATGAATGTTTGGATACATAAGAAATAGATACAAAACAATTCTTAACTGTGTTATTTTAATCATCATGACAAATACTTATTTATATTGAGAAAAACACCCTTAT
The DNA here is from genome assembly GCA_902151455.1 of Timema bartmani. Classification (NCBI taxonomy): domain Eukaryota; kingdom Metazoa; phylum Arthropoda; class Insecta; order Phasmatodea; family Timematidae; genus Timema; species Timema bartmani. The sequence goes on from CABFWB010004673.1 coordinate 32,543, forward strand.
ATATTAGGAAACAACTTAGCATCAAAAGTATCCTATGAATTTTGTGGTTGGAACAATTTTATTTTTTGAGAAAGGATTACAGATATGCTGCAACAACTTTTGCATCTTTAAATTGAAAACAAATGTGTCATTGTTTGAATGATTCTTCAGTAAAGAAAATATGGTGCAAACAAATAATGAGATTTTTTAACTTTTCTTGACAGTTTTGAGTTTGAATCAATCACTCCATATTCATATTATTTCCTCCTCTATTTCTCACTTTCACATGTTCAACTCTTCTTTCCACATATTTAATCCATTCTTTTTCACTTATCATTTTCATCCTTTTCGTTTTCACTGTACTTCCCTCCTATTTCCCTTTCCTAGATCGCCCCAGATTTCTTTTTATACCTCCAATTTTTCTCCTCCCTTTCTTTTTAATTTAATTTCTCCTTTATTTCTATTTGTATTCCTCTCTCAAATTTATTTATTAATTATTTTTATTTCAACCATCTAGTTTTACTTTATTCTTCAAATTCTTTACCCTTCATTTAATTATTTTTAATTTTTCCTTTCTTGCTTCCTTCTTTCATTTTATTTACACTTTTTTTTTTGTCTTCTTTTACCCTTCTTTTTTTTTTTTTTCTTCTTTTACCTTCAATTTAATCTATATTATTTACAATGTCTCACTCCCACACTTGCATATGTGTTTTTTTTACAAAAACATTTTTGTGCTATTTAATAACTTATAATATTTAGTTAAAGAGGCTAGGATGAGGAGAATGAAGTTTAAATAACTATATCAGCTATTTCACTTAGAAATTATGGGAAATAATATTCTTGAAATAACCTTTGCTGATGCATTGATCGGAGTCAAAACACTTACAGCTAAATCATGTGCGATAACTACTAAGCCCTGCATCATCCTTTAAAAATTTGTCATTTAAGAAAAATATATTATATACACCAGGTAATATTAAAGAAAATACTCTTTCATATGTTTTTAAATCTAACAACTGCTGACCAACTTTGTGAAATTATACACATGGTATTATTTAATGTTATTTGTGTGTTACTATTTTCACTTTCTTCTAGGCCAAAAATTGGTAAGCTTGATTTCAAGAAAAAGAAATTAACTCTTGTTGTTGTAGAGGATGATGATCAAGGAAGAGAACAGGAACACACATTTGTTTTCCGGTAAATATAGATTATTAATTTTCTAACACATTGTCTTAAATAATAGTTAAAACATCAATTTCAAGCTATTTATTACTAAGCAGTGAGCTAGTTTTCATATTTAAGATTAATTGCCCCTCAAATTGAAGTTTGCATTTAGAACATTGCTAACACATGTAGCCACAAAATATACTTACAGCCTGTTATAAGTTTCATATGACTTAGGACTTAAACTGTATAGTGTATAAATAAATACTAGTTTAACTTGCAATTTGAATTAAACTAATTCCAAAATTACATCATGCTAATGTGTGTGTATATTGGTGTTAATGTTGCACTTAATGAGCTAAAAAAAATATCTGTATAACTCCTAGCAATGAAAAAATATCATTTAGATTGATAAATTGGTTGGAAAATATAACTAGAAATAAAGTGCAAGCAAAATTTTATAGATAATAAATACATACTATACAATAATTGTTGAAAAATAAAGCAAACATAAAAGTAAAAACACTATCACACACTTACACACACTCATATTTACACTTAAATTTATACACTCAAATAGAATAATATTAATTATTTTTTAAAATTTAAATTAAGTATAAGTATTCACATTTAAATGTTTTTATAGAAGGAAAATAAAGTATCTCTTTGCACTAATTGATTCTTATTAATTTTCGGAATACAAAACTTTTTTCTTAAATATTTCCATTAAGACTGCAGTTTAATCATATTTGCCTACTAAGATAACATTTTGAATTTCCTGATGAGAAGTGTATGGAACAGTCTGTAAAATTCAACTATGTTTTGTTTTAATCAATCCTGATAATTAATTTTTAAAATTTTTAGAAAATATTATTCTGCTTGGGTATTGATTGAAAATAAATTTACACTCAAATAAATATGTTCAAGGAACTTTGAATAGATTAAATGGGGAGTGCAATTCAAAAATGAATCTCAACTCATCTTTTGCCAAAGTTGAAATATTCTTCATTTACATCAATGTAGAATTCTCTTTTTTCAGCATACAAATTAATATCAAGTCACAAACCCCATAACTTAATGTTGTTAAACTTCAAAAAAGTGCTAGACTCACTTAAATATAAGGATCTAACTTAGACCTTATATAAGAAAACAACTTGCTTTATTATTACGGGCTAGAGAAACAATTTAATATTATAGTTTGATTAATTTAAATTAGCTGAAATTTCCAATTAGTGAATTCCAATGTTCAGGCTTAATTTTTCAACTGATTTAAATATACTCCAAATGGACATACCCTTAATTAAAATTATTTTCAACCTTTGTGTTGATATTCTTTATATTTTGAGTCAAATTATATTTTTTAAATCATTTGATTTTAATTTTAATATGGATAAAATATTCTCTTATTTTTCAGTCTTCATAATGAGAAAGCTTGCAAACATTTGTGGAAGTGTGCTGTAGAGCATCATGCATTCTTCAGGTTGCGAGCTCCTGTAAAGGGACAAACTGCTAGACAAAACTTTTTCCGCATGGGTTCACGATTTAGATACAGGTAAAGGATTTATTCATTAAAATCAATATAGACTACTTTTAACTCATGTTTAGTTGTGCTATTTTAAAAATAATTAATTATAACTGTAATTTTAACGCTTGTCCTTATTTTCAAAGCTTAAGAGAAGGATGAAGGCCGTGATCGGCTTAAAATGGGAAAAGCATTTTGAAGTCTTCACAATTCCTTATCTCCCTTATCCAAACGGCTCTATCTATAGTCAAAGTTGTTTAAACTTATTCACGAATGTGTGAAAAACATGAATAGAAATCACTATTATTTGTTTGTTTGGATTTTTTTAATATCTTTTTTTCCGGATATAGTATGCAAACCAAATCGGATATTTGAATGAATTTTGAATAGTAATTTGAGGAATATGCATTTTTATTTTATTTTGGACTGCTTTGGTTAAATTATCTTGAGCCAAGTTAACATAGGTAGTTGAATAAACACATGATCAATCAGCAGTGGCCAGGTCATTGTAAAGATTGAAGTAATCACCATGTGCATAATCAATATATGTGGTGGGGGGTAGCATTATTTTTAGTTTCAATGTGTACATCTATAATAATAATAATAATAATAATAATAATAATAATAATAATAATAATAATAATAATAATAATGAGATAGATAGATAGATAAAAAAACAATTAAAATAAATAAAAAATAAATAGATGATGATGATGATAATTGTTTCTCTAATGGCTTAGCAAAAGATAAATTAAAATTATAAATATTTAATTTTTTTGATTCTCAGTCTGCATTTTCATATTATACATATTTAGGTAGTTGTATTATAAAACTTATAGTTTATACCAATTAAAGTTAATTCAAAGATAATATTAATCACCATATCTTACTATCTGTTTGGTTATATACTCACCCTCAATACACCTGACCAAGTTTCGAACCTCAATCTTCCCTCATCGGCACACTAGTCTTCTGCAAGAATAGCACCTTAGACCAATGGTTCTCAACTTTTTATTACTCACGGCCCCCTAGATATCATAAAATATTTTGGTGCCCCCTAATTTTTACTAACTTAATAATCATTAAGATTCATTCTAAAATAATGGATTTAATTAGTGATTATAACAACAACAAAAATAAACAAACATACATTACATTATCTTACCTAAATGTATTTAATCAGACCTCAACAGTTGAACACTTTCCACTAATTTGTCTCTTCTTGTTTCCATTGTATTACTTAATGCTATTTTCATGCAGATGTCAATTATTTCGCTGCTTCGTTTTAATATTTCTCACTGCGGAAAATACCTTTTCGCATAAATAAGTAGAAACAAAAGGCAGCAAATTTTGAATGGCAATGGTAAACAGATGGGGATATTCACTCCGAACATGTCTTCAAAATTGCACCAAACTTTTCTTTTATTAAACGGAGATCAGACTTAAATAATTTTTTAATTCCAGCAGTGCGTCGTCTTTTGGATATAAATTGGTATTTTACCAGTTATTCACTGGATCTTAAATCCACAATTTTCTCCTATCGAGTTCATTATTTGGAAAATATTTATCGAATTTTTCTATTAATTTCTAAAGATTACATTTGATTAAAGAATTTATATGCAGTTTATCAAATTTAAAATTGTTGTCTGAAATAATTTGCTGATAGTTCGAAAACTTTTCAAAAACATGTATTTCTATTCTTTGAATCATTTTCATCGCTTCTATTTTACTTTTCATAGTAAAAATGTTTGACTGGTTTCATTGTTCAGATAAATTTAGCTGATTTAGAATGGAGAAAATATCTGCCAAATATGAAAGTTTTGCCATCCATTTCTTATTTCCAAATAAATGGCCAAACTGGATTTTTTATAATTTAAAAAAAAAATGTCAACTTCCTTTTTTAATTTTAATAAACGATCAAGAATTTTTCCTCGCGACAATCATCTAATTTCTTTGTGAAGTAGTAGTAATGCATGGCCGGCACCAACTTCTTCACAAAGAGCAGCAAATAGTCTAGAATTAAGAGCATTTGCTTTGCAAAGTGTTGGAAGACACAGAAGTGGAAAGAGGAGCTGTCATGAGAGTGAAAAGCATGTATGAGGTTAACATGAGTTGTGTTAAGACGGATAGTTGTAGGACAGAGTTGTTCCAATTAAAAAATCGAGTGAAGCAGGGAAATTCCCTCTCACCACTAATATTTGTAATAGAAATGGTAATGGTCATGAATAAATTGGCAGGAAAACCTTTGGAGTAAATAATGAAAGCCATGATGTTTGCTGATGACTTTATGGTATGAAGAGAGTAGGAAGAGGAAGTACAGGAACAACTACTATAGTGGAATGGGAGTAATAGAGTGTGGAATGAAATTATCATGGAAAATCGTGAAGCGATGGTAATGACAAGGAAGAAGGTAAGGCCTAACAAAGCCGTCAGGTTGGATGGAGTAGAGCTGAGAAAAGTACAAAATGTGAAATATCTTAGAAGCGTGATTGGGGAGAAAGTTGGAAGTAGAGAGGATTTAATGAGAAGAGGGCAGCAGGTAGAGTTCTATAGTTACGTAAGAGACCTGCTCGGGAGAAGAGAAGTCCTGTTGAAGTGTAAGGAAGTATTGTACAGCGTATACTTTGTACCTATTGCCATATATGCAGCAGAAACATGGACATTGAATGTAAGAGAGACTTGGGGCCATATGTAAGAACTTGATTAAGTGGGTGCTAAGTAGACACTAGCGTAGGTTTGCTTGCATAATCAAAGGTTAAAAGGTGGAGGGATAGTGTGCTCGGGACCACACTATCAATCCACTAAGCATTTACTAATGTTCTTGCATATCACCCTAAGAAAGTGGAGGCAATGGTAGTGAAGTTTGTGAGGAGTATTTTAGCTGTCACAAGGAAAAACAAGATTAGGAATGAAGTTATCCGTGGAATAGTTGGGGTACAGGGAGTACATGAGATAGTAGCGGATGCAAGACTGAGATGTATGGGTATGTAATAAGGATGGAAAAATAGAGGATGCAGAAGAAACTGTTGGAAATGAAGTATGTGGGAAAAATACCACAGGGGAGGCCAAGAAAAAGATGGAAGGAGCAGATAACAGAAAGTGTTTAAGTGAGAGGAGAAGAATGAAAGAAATTAAAGGAGGAAGAGTGGTGGAAGGATAGAGTAAGATGAAGGCATTTTGCTAAACTGACCCGGCCACAGGCTGGAACCAGTGGATGATGATTATGATTATGGTCAGTAAATCTCACATATCCCAAACAGATATTCTTATTGGAAAAGTCAGTTGATTCATCTATTTGTAGTGAAAACCACGAAGAATTCTTAATATTTTGAATTAACTTCCCTTGAAGAATGTCTTTAATCAGTATAGTTCTATGACAAATAATATCATTTGACATAGGTTTTTGATTCTATTAGCCTCTGATATTCCAAATAGTTCCTCACAAATATTAGCCATGCAGGGTTTAACTAAACTTTCACTTTTCTTAAACCTTTCTTTGATTTGGCAATATGCAAAGCTGTTTAAAACAAAGCTTTAACTGATGATTTTTTTTTTTTAATTGTTGTTGCATTTATGAAGGACTTCTGATTTCTCAGTTCATCCTTTTTTCTTACGAAAAACTCTTCTGATTTATTTTTATATTGGTGATGCTTCGTTTCTAAAAGACTTCTTAATTAATTTGGTTTCAGACATTAATTTGAAAGGACGACACCAAAAAAAAACACATTGTGGCTTCGGAATTCCATCCTTTTCAATGCCAATAAATCCGAATTTTATATAACTTGTATAATATATTTCATTTGTTTAACTTTACACAATTTTTTTACATTCACGACTATTATTTTTCTTCAAATATCATCCATATGCTAGCACTATCACCACTTTCACTTCTTCTTTTTGAACTACCCGACACATTTATATTTAGAAAATTAAACACTGTTCCTTGTTTGCTCATTTTATAAGTGGGTAAATTATTAAGAAATGACAAAAACCATTCACCAAAAAAGTAAATACAAACAATCTAATATCCAACCACAACAATAACAGCATATGTATATTAATCTCCCAAAAACAGAGAGGTAGGTAGGGCTTATTTCGAGTGATAAAACTAGTCAAGGCACTGAAGGCTGATAAATATGTGCTGATCTGACAAATTCGGAGAAGCAAGATGACACTTTACAAACACAATGCATGCACTGAAGAGTAACTTCAACTAGTTCAACCCTCAGAGAATAAACAAATGAATAAAGGACTTATTAATTAATTAAATAAATACATAGGGAAAAGGGATTTTTTGTACTCTCTGTGAAAGCACATTGTCATGTTTTATGCCCTCAGGCCACAGAAGAAACATAGCACTGTCAAACATTTTGGACATTGTCGAGTAATTGGCCTTCTCTAATACTTCGGTGGTCAATAAAAATATTTCCCCTCGTATATCCAATTCTAATGTTCCGATCATATCATTGGCTGCATAGCGCCCCACAGCATCAGGGGGCTCATTGATAGAAACCCATAGCTTCTTCCCGCAATTACTGTACCTTATTTTATTTAAAGTTTCTTTATAACACTGTGGTAAATAATTCTTATGTAAAGTTGACTCGTCTGGTATTTCTTGGTTTGTGTATTTTTCCAAAAATGCACATAATTTTGGATTAGAGAATTTATATAGTGGAATGTTTGCTGACCCTAACATGTCACACATTTCTTTACCAAACTGTGAGGACTTGGTGGATGTTGACGCAACTGAAGGTAGCAAGCATTGAACTGCTGCTTTCTTTGATGCATGCTCAAGAGCACGAACATGCTTCTCACAACCAATATGCTGTGTCACAGTAAACCGTCTTTCAGCCGAAACTTTGGTTTCGCACAACTTACAATATAGTATGCGTCCATCATTAGAAAACAAACTATCACCAAATTCGGCTACTATTTGTCTTAAATGAACTGACACACTAGGTTTAATTTTAAGCATTTTCAAAGTGGTGCTGAAATGCTACAGTGTACTGCATGCCACAGAACAACTACACCTACTGCACGCTGTGAACTGTTCATGGAAAAGCCACGCCTTTCCCTTCCCTTTCCACCCTAACAGCTGTATGCGCCAGAGAAGTGCTTGTGACTCAAGGTAACATTCCAGACATTCCATTCCACAAATAACTTGCTTACAGCAAAAGCAAGTGTAGGCCTGTCTTTGTATAACTAATCTTCAGCCAGTTATTAGCAAAATAAAATGATGTTGAAATGTTTTATATCAGTATTTTGAAATAAGTATTTTTTTATAAACTACTTCTTAAGGCTTGGAGATGTAATTTCATTAAATAATATGGCAACATGATCAAATGACCTAGAATGACAAAATTATTCAAAAAATGACAGAATAATTGTCCAAAATCAAAGAAAATAAACCCATCAAAACATGCAAAAAAAGAAGATATATTTGTAAACAATGTTGAATTAATATATGAGCATTGTATCAGACCTCTCAGTAAAAAGATCACATGTCATCAATATCCTAGCCCTACTTATGATCATCGAATTCTTTCTTACAAAACTTAAATTTTAAAATAATTGACTTAATAATAAGTAAATAACATTTTACTTAATTTTTTTGAGGGCCCCCCCAAAAAACCTTTCACGGCCCCTCGGTTAAGAATCAATGCCTTAGACCATGCGGCAACCAAAGTGGGTCGACGAGAAAATTTACTATTTAAATATGTATGCACATTGAAGCTTTTATCAAAATGTATTATTTTTGCCTTACTTTTGTTATTACATTGCATTTGTTTTTATTTAATGCTAAATAAATTCCAAATTTTAAATTGATATATATATATATATTTACACAAACATATTTTAAAAATACCATAACCCATTATGGTGGGCGTATGGTCTAAGGCAGTGATTCTCAAACTTTTTTTTTCACATACCACCCGTGTGTATTATGGATCAGTTGTGTACCACTGAACTATTAAAAGTTTCATTAAGATAGAGATATCATGGAATGATAATGCAGTAAATAATTACAACTGTTTTAAAGTATCTGTTATTTATTTATTAAAAAAGTTACAATATTCTTAATGTCTAAAAGTGGTGAGAAGGATAGTGTTGCATGCTTGAAACAAGCAAGAAGATGTCGGGTTCAGGTATACTTAATTCTAAGTGCAAATTTGAGTCAAGATTCATTTTATTATGAAATTTATTTTTTACTGTCACCATAGCAGAAGATCCAGTTTTGCATAGATAGGTGGTTGCAAATGAATTAGAAACAACAATGCTTTTCTGGACAGCGATGGATATTCATTTTTAGCCTTTAGCCAAAATTCAACTAACTCTAATTTTGGTAAATCCTATTTTCAAACCTCCATCGCAAGATACTAATATCAAACACTTTTTTTCGTTGTTTGTTAGGGTTCCACGAATGTTATCCAAAATGAATGGGTTTATTAACCAAAGGAATTCAGAATAGTCTTCTTTAAAATATTCTTTATAAGTTTCAGCGAGCATTTGGCAATGGTGTTTTATATTCTTGATGAGATCGTCTTTCACTTTAATTTTGTGCTCTGTCACAACATTTTTTAAAATTTGAAAAATACTTCAGGTTTTCATCGGAAACACTATTATTCATCATTTGTCATTTCTTGATAAATGCCTTTATTTTGTCGTCCACTGAAAATCGATTTGTTGTTTTACCTTTTAAACTTAAATTTAAGTCATTGAAGCGATTGAAAATGTCTGATAAGTAGGCTTTTGTTGTCATTCAAAGCTCATCTGTCAATTGATCTAGCATTTCATAATTGCTCTCAATCAGGAACTACTGCACCTAAGAATGTATCTCAAATAACCTGCTTAGCAATTTTCTTAGAGAAAGTCATCTCACCTCTGTGTAGCAGCAACTGAATGTGATCATTGCCCATTTCAGAACACAGTTTTGAAAATAAACGAGAGTTTAGAGACCGAGATTTAATAAAATTGATCATCTTGACGGCCTCTTGGAGAAAAAGTTTAAATTGTCTAGGCATACGCTTTACTGCCAAAGCTTCTCTGTGGATGCTGCAATGACTGAAAGTGAAATTTTCTACAACCGATTCTACTTTGGTGACAACACCTCATTATTTTCCTGTCATAGCTTGAGCACCGTCAGAACAGAATCCAACACACTGCTTCTAGTCCATTTTTTGCAAAGAAGTCATTCAACTTCTTGAATATTTCTTCGCTGGTAGTTCGTGTTGATAACGCCTCACAAAATAAATAATCCTCTTTAATTGTAATTTGAAATACATGCCATGCCGCACATAAACGAGAATTTGAGCATAGTTTGTTACAGATGTGCTCTTATCAAGTATTATGGCAAAAAAAAACTATTTTTGACATGAGTTATTAAGTTTTCCTTAAGGTGCGGTCGCATAGCTACTAATACACAGTAAAAATGACTGATTTGCGACCGAAATTCTAGATGAACCAATTATGATATCTATTTATTTTAGAATTTCAAAGAGAGAAAGACCAGTTTTTAATTTCTCAAAAAAGAACCAAAGAAGAAAGAGAAGCTTTAGAACGTCTTACAATATTGCAGAGAGAAAGTGGCGTATGGCTTGAAGAGAGAAGAAAATTACTTATGGCATCGAACTTTGGTACAGTATGCAAACGTAGAGCAGATACTGGATGTGAAAAATTGGTTAAGCGAATGCTGTACAGCTCTGAACTACAATCTCAATCAATTATGTATGGCCAGATGAAGGAGGGAGATGCAATTAATGACCTCGAAAAAAAAGAAAGCGTTAAAGTAGTACCCTGTGGCCTTTTTATAGACAGAGACATACCATACTTAGGAGCTTCACCAGATGGTCTCATTGGTGAGGATGGGATAGTGGAGGTAAAGTGTCCATTCTCTGCAGCTGAGATGACTCCTGAAGAAGCTGTTTTAGCGGGGAAAATACAAGTTTTTAAGGAAAATAAAGGTGAACTTGTTCTTAACAAACGCCATAATTACTTCTATCAAATTCAAGGTCAGCTTCACATAACCCAACGAAAATACTGTTTACTTGTAGTATGGACAAAAAAAGGTATGGTAGTCAAAAGGGTAGAAAAAGATGATGATTTTTGGAAAATTGAAATGGAATCAAAATTAACTAGATTTTATTTAGATTGCATATTGCCAGAGCTAATAGATCCTAGGCACACTAGATCAATGAAAATAAGAAATCCAGAAAATATTTTGAATGCACAAAAGTCTAAAACAAAGTAACCAACATTTTTGAAACAAAGTAATAATTACTTTGTTTCAAAATATTTGGTTACTTAGTTTTAGACTTCTGTTTTTAATCAATTATTGTATACATTTTTATTCTTTATTTTAAAAACTTTCACTAAGATACTATGATTAATTAAAAATGTTTATATTATAATACATTGTAAAAATGTGTTTTATTGTGATGGTTACTTGATCTTTCTAGATAATTATGCTATGTTCCTTCAATAAAAGTAACAGAAGATATCATCGATTGTAATGACTTCCAGGGTTTTGTATATCTTTTAGCTTTACTCTGTCACTACAATACAACTATTATAAATGCATTCTATTGTAATTACTACTAGATATATCTATATAATTGTGCTATGTTTCTGCAATAAGAGTAACTGAAGATGTAATCGATTGCAATAACTTCCAGGGTTTTGTATACATAGCTTTACTCTATTCCTACAAAACAACTATTATAAATGTATTTTATTGTAATTACTACTAGATATTTCTATTTAATTGTGTTTTGTTCCTACAATGAAAGTAACTGAAGATGTCATCTATTGTATTGACTTCCTGGGTTTTGTATATAACTTAGCTTTACTCTATTCCTACAAAACAACTATTATAAATGTATTTTATTGTAATTACTACTAGATATTTCTATATAATTGTGTTTTGTTCCTACAATGAAAGTAACTGAAGATGCCATCTATTGTAATGACTTCCAGGGTTTTGTATAAAGTTTAGCTTTACTCTATTCTTAAAATAAAACTATTTATAAATATATTTTATTGTAATTAATACTAGATATTTCTATATAATTGTGTTTTATTCCTACAATGAAAGTAACTGAATATGTCATCTATTGTATTGACTTCCTGGGTTTTGTATATAGATTAGCTTTACTCTATTCCTACAAAACAACTATTATAAAGGTATTTTATTGTAATTACTACTGGATATTTCTATATAATTGTGTTTTGTTCCTACAATGAAAGTAACTGAAGATGTCATCTATTGTATTAACCTCCTGGGTTTAGTATATAGCTTAGCTTTACTCTATTCCTACAAAACAACAATTATAAAGGAATTTTATTGTAATTAATACTGGATATTTCTATATAATTGTGCTATGTTCCTGTGATCGAGTGCAATGAGAGACAAACGCGTTAGTCAACTGGGCAACTGGTGCGGGTTCCTCAAAAATTTGTTCAACAATAACGCTTTCAATAAATCTATGGTAAAATGTGTATTTTTTTACACAATGGAGGAAGACTTATACATAAGTCCAAATAAATCATAGAAAACTCAATTTAAAAAAGTTTTGACAAAATTCCAGGACATCCTTGACAGATATTCAAGATCTGTTAATACTTGCATGTGCAGAAAACTAAACTCTATATTGCTACTGGAGAAATATTTGATTTATTTTGGCCAACAAATTTCAATTCTATAAACACTGTAAAATTGCTCGCGTTCCCTTTTGCCGCACCTTATTCAATCCAAGAATTGTATAATGTAAAAAAAAAAACCCTACTTCCATTGGTGGTTGAGAGGGTGGGAGGCAGCTACCCCTACAAAAAAATTCGCTATCCTCACAAGTGCCCTCATACAGTAAAAATATTAAATCTTGCATGTGAGGTTGGCTCTTGCCATTTTGAGAATAGCTCCTAAATATCCCATGTATTGTTATCAAATAAGGAATATTTGAATTTAGTAAACAACCTTTTTTAATACATCCATCTACACTCTAGATTTGCCATTGACGGGGAGATAGAACTTCTAATCTCAGTTGGGTGAACTGGGGGTGTTCCTAAATGGTTTTTCACTCTCCCTCCACGCAAATATGAGTTCCCTTACTCTAAATTCAACCTTCCCAATTCCTTACCCATTAGCGTAATTATTACTTAAGCGTATAACACGAACGGGTAGTAAGGCATGGTGCTAATAAAATAAAATAAAGATACCTTCCAGATTAGCGGTTCCTAACCTTGTACCTCTCGCGTACCCCTTGGCACTCCATTTCCATGAATTGTGTCTTTAATTATAGAAATGTTTGAGTACTACAGTAGCAGTTATTTATAATAATTTATTTGTTGCAACTGAAAAATATGGGCTAATAATAAGATTAAAAAACAATATTATAATAAGGTGAATATAAGTTCATATATTTTTACATTCAAAAAGCAAAAGATACAAAATAAAGAACAAATTAAATATATTTATTTATTAATAATTATAAAACTATTGAAATTAAAATTATTTTTTCAAAGTAAAACATATATTTAAAAAAAACAACACCGCCCCTGACAATATCGTTGAGTTAATTTAATAACTTTTGACTGATCTTTTGTCTTACACTGCTGGTATATGTAGCTCTTTCCGCCATTAATCAAATGTTTCCACGTACCCCCAAACGTCCCGGCACGTACCCCTGTGGGTACGCGTACCCCACGTTGGGAACCGCTGCTCTAGATAATTGGGCCGAATACGTAAAGCGTCCTCTTACTAAGCTAATCGTTTAATTCCCGCTGGGGCGTAGTATTGATCATATTTTGATAAATTTACGGTCTAGAGTTCTGTCTTAGGATTTTGCTAGTTTGTAAATCATGTGCCTATATAGCCACATTTCAGTGAAGGTATTCAGAAAGTACACGTTTATATATATATAAGTTTGTAGGTCATGTGCTAATCTAGCCAATTTTTTAGGATGTTTAGAAAGTGCATGAATAACTTTCCAATTTATTTAAAAAATCTAGAAAATTATTATATTATACAATTAGTTACGTTTTTTTTTTTCAAACCACCTAGCAATGATCAATAGTCATAAGATAATTATATTTTCATCAACAGCAAATTTAAACCTATTTCATTTTTACTAGAAAAATAAAACAGTTTTCTAAGTACTGTATATTAGAAATAGAAACAAAGCTTATTCAAACACTTTGTGAACCCAAAATTCCTGGTAGAGGTGGCCTGCCGGGCTCTGCTTTGTTTGTCATTCAGAATACAGAAAACCAATCGACCAAAAAATGTGACACAAGCCAGGGTGAGGAAAGTAACAGAGTGGTGGGGATATTACCTCTCCTCAAGCAGGTACTCAGTTTGTGAAGGAAGATAAGACCCAAAACGAGATTTGGTCTTCTATTCTGCCGCACCTTAATGTTTAATGCCATACTTTCAATCCTGCGGCACACGCTATCATTTGACTTTGATATCCTATCTAGCTGTTTATCTGACGGTTAACCCAACAAAACTGGCCCAATTTCTTTCGCAGCAGGTAACAACATATCTTCACCGATTGTATGCACTTTTTCCACACTTTGCTATTCTTAAACTCATCAAGAAAGATGCCTCCACTGCTTTTTGAATAATGCCGGTAAAAGATGACATGACTTTCTTTGTGCCTTTCATTTAAGTCACTTTTCGAACGAAATAATCCTTAGGCTGGTTTTCTAACGTCGAATGTTTCGTACTAAGGTGACATTTAAATAATGCATGCTTTGGTTTGAAAGAATTTTAAAGCAGATTAAACATTGAGGCTGTGGCTGATTGTTTATATCTGTGACTGTGAATCCAATATTTATGTACTCAGGATTATATTTTCTTACCACTTTTCGTATTTTAGAAGGAATTTCCATGGTGATTTGTATTTTACGCCATCTATACCCAATTGATTCAACAAAGTACATAAATACGTATGTATGCAAGAAAAAAAAGTCCCTCTCTAGAAATGTGTGGCAACACTTCAATTTCAACAAACATGAATCAAATGGAAAAGTAACACAATAATAATATTTTAAAATCAGATTATCAGAGTGTATGTAAGACACTGGAGCCAACCATATCCATACAATACCAGGGCAATTTGGCTTTTTACCCCTACTGATCGAGTGTAGTTACGTTGTCTTGCGTTCAGCCAATCAGAAACAAATGTAATTGGACTATCATAATCAAATAAAATTAATAGTTATTGGGTCTAGCTAGGACAACAGATTGTGGAACTGTATGGTAATAAATATTACATTTTTTATAATCTCAATAAAAATAATATCTATTTAACCATAAAAATATGTATTTAATATTTATATTTTATATCTTATTAATTGAAAAATTTAATATGACTTTGATTTTTGTAGTCATCGATGACCAATGGTGTTGTAGCTCTTTGCTTTGGATTGATCTATTTTTCTTGGTGTGGTGTGACTTGTTTGTACAACTGATTTCGATGATATTTTAATTGAATTAGCTGTTAAAGAATATCCTCCTTTTTATGACAAAAATCAACCATAGTGTAAGGATGATTTATGGTTAGTTTTGTTATTTGGGATCATTACTTTAATGCAGCGCCATCAATGATTGGCTGTCTGGTATTTTTATTATTTTATTCAGTGGTTAATTTGTCTTAATTCTTATTGGTAGAGATTACGTCCTACGACTTTTCATTGAAGACAGGCTATTTTGTTTTAAGTGAAAGCGTAATTATGAGTATGCTTGCAAATGCATAGTTGAGAGTCAGACTAGGGGGTTGGTTGTAGACAAGCCATTAGTGTTGCTATACACAAATAACTTCCTCAAATTGAGGGGAAAAAATTAGTATTGTCGTGTCTGCTTGCGTACCACCTTGAGAAGCTCTTCATACCATCAGTGGTACGCATACCACAGTTTGAGAACCTTTGGTCTAGGGCTCTCAATAGATTAAATTGCGGATGATGAGATCGGGGATCGATCCCAGTGGCGTATACTAAAAGTGATTTTTCCTAAATGGTGCTTCACTCTTCGCCCATACGAATGTGGGTACACTTCCTCTGAATTCAACTTTATATATTTTTAACACATTAGAGTAATTTATACATGGGTATATAACCTGAATGTATAGTAAGCTGCGGGGTTAAAAATCTAAAAATAACAATAATTTAAATAATATCAGACTTATAAACCATCTTGGCTTTTTGTTATGAAAAGTAATCCCTGTTACTGATAGAAGTTTACTTATTATATTACTGTAAAATTAGCCTAATTAAATTTCAATAATATATTTATATCCACCTTTCCTGTCCCTTCTTCCAAATATAACAAAATAACTCAAAATGCGAAAAGAGGTTTTACTTTAAGAGTGATAATATATTTAAAATAACTTAATGAGTAATGAACCATTCCCTGAGAAACCCCCTTCCAAAGGGGAGTTCCCATTTCAGGGGGAATCCTTTAAGTAATATCCAGTCATATAATCTTAATTTCTAGTGAAGCATGGAGCAGTTTATTAAGTTTAGTGTCAGTGTGTAGAAGTGTAAGGCTTTGACCTTTGGGTATTCAGTACTCTAAACTCAACAATTCATTATGATTGGTAGAAGGCGAGATGTTTGTTTGGCTTTCATTTGATGAAGTTAAAAATTAATCAATAAAAGGTGTGGGGGCGAAATGCAAAAAATGTGTTTATGAGTTAGAGGGCCAAATCATCAGAATGAAAAATCACTTATTAAAATGTGCATATGCACATATGGAAGTTGAAGACTGTGAAGATGATTCAGGTAAGATGTGAATTTTCAATATTAGAAACCCCCTTCCAAAGGGGAGTTCCCATTTCAGGGGGAATCCTTTAAGTAATATCCAGTCATATAATCTTAATTTCTAGTGAAGCATGGAGCAGTTTATTAAGTTTAGTGTCAGTGTGTAGAAGTGTAAGGCTTTGACCTTTGGGTATTCAGTACTCTAAACTCAACAATTCATTATGATTGGTAGAAGGCGAGATGTTTGTTTGGCTTTCATTTGATGAAGTTAAAAATTAATCAATAAAAGGTGTGGGGGCGAAATGCAAAAAATGTGTTTATGAGTTAGAGGGCCAAATCATCAGAATGAAAAATCACTTATTAAAATGTGCATATGCACATATGGAAGTTGAAGACTGTGAAGATGATTCAGGTAAGATGTGAATTTTCAATATTATTTTTTTTAAGTTTACTATAGCATGAACAATGGTATAACAATGGTATATTTGAACATCATTATTTGTTCAAAATCCCACCTTTGTTTTGTAGGGCTCAAATGTATCATGGGATATGATTATTTTAGTCTAATCCTGCGCTGCATACCCATAATTATTTCCAAAATATGTATACTTAGAAAATAAATATTTGTTAATTTTCTGATATATTGTGTTTTGAATCATTCTTCTTCCAGGTGCTCTTACCTACCAGCAAACTCAAAAGACATGCTGTTTGAGAAACGCAAGCTAGCTTTCACTTCAAGACAGAGGTCCTAATGACTTAGTCCAATGTATACGTGACAACCATACCTCCTATTCCCAAAACCCAAACATAGGCCAATGAGCTTACGGTTTTACCACCAAAGGCTTGCCATTCTCTAACAGCATACTAGGTGGCACTTGTGTAAAATATTGTAAATGAAATCTAGTTCACAATAAAATTAATATTAATTATTATAGCTTAACTTAATTAAAATAAAATTATTTTAAATTAACACATGTATTTGTAAAAAATAAATGGTAGTACTTGTAACAAGCATTAAAATACAACTTTTTTAAATAAATGCGGTGCAATACCTTTACATTTTAAAACCATTTATTTACATGTATTTGGCAAAACTATTTTCACCCCCCAACAGCCGAGAGTAGTAGAGGGATTATTTTATTTTGAACTGAAGTAATTAGTGCTCGTGGTTTTCTGGTATGTGGTAGGTCTTGTTGGAGTTTCGGTTGTGCTTTTTGGTTTTATAATTATCTATTTTATCCTCTATTGTTGTCTAGGCTTTTGTGATTTAATATCGTACTCTACATAAACATTTATTCATAATTGAAGGAAACTTGTATATTGCTATTATTGCAATATGAATGAAGAAGTGTTAAACTCTCCAGTGAAAGATTTATTAAATCACTCATTTAGTAGTAGATCTTAGAGTGAAAAACTTTTTATTTTTAATAAAGGTAGGGTATGTCCTTCTTTGCCACTACTTGTAACAGAATCTAAAGACAAAAAGTGTGAATATGTTAGACATTTTAATATTTCAAACTATGATAAAACCAAGGGGTTGACAATTTAATAAGTTATTTTGTTGGCCCTGTTTGCTTTTTACTAACAAGTGTACTTTGTGGACATTTGGGAACTTAAATGTTTTAACAAACTCTGTCATTAAACATGAACAGTCAAATAACCATATTAGTGCTCACCTACAGAAAAAAGGTTTGGTAGAACGCGTATTGATTTACAGTTGAATGAACCATTAAAGATTAACGTATCTCAACATAATGAAAAAGTTCGTAAAAACAGACAGCTTCTCGAGAAACTCATTGATGCCATTTATTTTTTAGTTAACAAAACTAACATTTTATGGCCACGATGAATCAGAATATTCTCTAAACAAAGGGAATTATAGGGAACTTTTAAATTATATTAGTAAATATGACTCTTTACTTGTAGATTATTTAACTAGTTCAACTATATTTAGAGAAACATCCCTTCAAATTCGAGCCATTTGATGTCATCTATTAATAGTGTAGTGAGTGATGCAATCCTTGTAGAAGTGTCTAAAACACAGTTTGTGGCGAGATTGTTGAATGAAACAACGGATGTCAGCAATAAATCACAACTATCATCAGTTGCTCGCTATGTAGATGAAAGTGGTAATTTGCAAGAACACATTCTGCACTTTGGTGAAGCGAGTAAAGAAAAATCAGCTGCACCTTTGTGTAAACAGTTCCTTCAAGTAGCTAAATCTTTTAATTTTGAAGAAAAGTTATTTGCTCAAACTTACGATGGTGCAGCTGTGATGTCTGGAAATATTGGCGGCTTTCAAAAGAAAGTGCGTGAACATTATCCACGAGCGTTATTTGTTCATTGTTAGAGTCATGTTCTTAATTTAGTGCTTCAGCAATCTGTATCGTGTATTTCTCAATGTCGCAACTGTTTCCAAGCTCTCTCTGGTTTAATAGCTTTTTTTTTACAAAGTCATTAAAACAAATTAAGCACTAACAAAGTTTGTTGATAAAAAATTGTGTAAGGTAGCACCTATTCGTTGGAATTTTTTATCGCGATTTGTAAACACCATGCATGAGTTCAAAATGTGTTTGTAAAGTTTTTTTTTTTTAAATATTTCAGAAAATCCAGGAGACTGGGACAGTGACACAATTGTTCAATCACAATGATTTTTTTCGTTTTTAAATAGTTTTGAAACAGGTTTCATACTTGAAATTTTCTCTAGTATATTTTGTCACACTGATATATAATATTTTGCAATCCAAATGTATGGATATTTCATACTGTTTTGAGAAAATTTCAGAAGTTAAAACCCTGATTCAAGAATTTAGGGACAATGGATTTGAAATGTGGTGGGAGAAATCATCAACTGAATTTTAACAAGATCAGCAAAAAAAGAGACAGCATTTAAATGATGAGCTTAAGCAACACTTCAAACGGCTATTTAATGAAATTTGTGATCACTTTTTGATACAAACTACTGATAGGTTTTCATAATTTCATTATCTGTATTTCATCTCTCTTTTGGATCATACTAAGTTTAGTACTCTTACTCATAAAAATACAATTCCTGAGGAGCATTTAAACAAATTGAAAGATATATATATATTTGGTCCTATCTTTGACTACATGCGACTTAAAAATGAGCTTGCTGTCTTGTATATTTCAAAAGAATTTCAAGATATGTCTGCAATGAAAACTGTTCCATACATGAGACAAACTGATTTAGACTCTGTAATGTCAGAAGTGTATAAATTGGCTGCTCTAATATGGACAATTTCGTCCCCCAGAGCAACTCTAAAGCGAACGTTTTCTTCTTTGAAAAGAATAAAAACTCACTCTCCTTAGACAGGTGCACCATCTATCAATATAGATAAGAATCCTTAAACAGAATTTAATTACAGTTAGAAAAAATTTTCCTGGCTCATAAATTAAACAAAGTCATAGAGTGGAAGGGGGCAGAAAATCAGAAAATCTTGTATGTTGGTTGGGGTGATAGAGGGAAGTAGATAATCTTGCATGGTGGTGAGAGAGGGGGATAGAGAATCTTACATGGGGGTGGATGAGGGTGTAAACAATCTTGACCCCCCTCTTTATTTTCACTCGGTTGGACATGAAAAATAATCTCTAAATAGCTTTTAGTGGAACCAAATGTTTTTTTGTTTTTTTTGGAGGAGACCACCAAACTTTTGTTGTGAATACCAGAGAACAGCATATCTGTTAAATTTATCAGAATACGCCACTGGATTATTTGCCTCTAACCCATAAAGGTCAAGTTAACTGTATTTGCTAACAATTATCAGAAATTTATTTGTATCTATGATTTTAATGACATTAGAGAGAATTTTCAAAGATTTATCATTTACGAAAAGGAAAACTTTATACATATGCAAAATAAGGCACAGTTGTCTAGAGAAAGCAAAATTAGATAGTATCGCTACTTAGACCTGATTAAAATTATATTTAAAATGTACATTAAAACTCAAAAGTTCTTTCAATGAGATTAATTCATCTTCTTTAAAATTAAATTAATTTTCTTCTAACTACTTAACTATGAATTTTTAATACCATTAACTAACATAATTGAATCATATGTTACATTGGATTTATTTTATAGTGGAAAAACAGAGTTCCAAACAACGCAGCAAAACAGAGCTCGACGAACAGTTCAGTTTGAACGCCGTCCCAGTCAGAGATATGCTCGCAGACAGTCTCATGTTCTTCGAGAACGACAAAGGTATTCCACAAATATAAACTTTTAATGCTGTTATTTATGTTATTTTCTATTTTTGGTTTGTTTTACATATTTTCTCTACTATTACCTCGTAATTCAATATATGCTTTGTTTGAAAATACATTACAATAACTCTTTTTTTTACTTAATGATTCTATTGTTTATAAAAAGGTTGCACTAGCTAGACATTCACCTCTAAATTAAAACCTTCACTACACAACTGTTTGCCGCTCTTTTTTTTTCAAAGATCAACTTAAACTATAGACAACACATTTACAACTACCATTAAGATGTTATCCTTGCATTGCACTCGGTCAATATTGATAAGAACATTAGGGTTTGAATCATGTCATAATTTCCGCCACTCAAATTAAGTTATTATTAACATATACCACAAAATCAAACAATCAAATGTTTTTTAAGCTAATTTAATCTTTGAATTTGTATATATTGTATATATTGTTATTTGTATATATTGTTATCAATTTACCTCCAAAACACACAAAAGCTTTGGCCCATTATAGGCCCTAAAATTAAGACTTTAAATTAATAATGTCACTAAATGTATCTAGTGCCAGAAAAGTATAATTAAATTAATTTGTTTTACTCTTAGAACTACCATTGGTTGGCAGCGTAAGCTACTCCTATTTTGAATAAAAAAAAGTATATTTTTCTTTTTCACCTACCCAATTACTTGAATATGTGCTTAATTTTACATAAATAATATTACAAACCTTATTTATTATTCAAAAGTTTTCTGGTTTATTGACTCTTAAAGTATTGTTTGCTATAGGGCATCTTATTTACTCTCATTTGTTCACCTGACAGTAATGGTGTCATTCAAACTTAACTTTTGACTGTATTTAAAAAAAAAATTATATTGCAAATACATATTGATTAGGCATTTATAATTAATTCATAATTCTAGTATGTACTATATAGTACTAGTCTAAATGTTTTGGACAAAATTATATTGATCAAAGCTCGAGTTGTATTCATTTTTTTATTTGATTATCCATGTTCATTGTTTAGAAATACTCAGCAGACATGTTCGTGTACTGATAACAGCAGAAGAAGTTCTATCGACGTAGATAAACCCGAAGAACAACAAATTGAAGACACTACAAAATTAGGTATATTAAAATAATTGTTTTTTATTTGAGTTTCACAAAAATATTTAATTTAATTTATTATTGTTGAAGAAGATGTTTAATCTCCATACTGTAGTAGGGGTGTAAAAATGAAGAAATAAATGGTTTTCACAAACTTGGGAGTTAGAAAATCAAAAGGGGTATTTCAATTATAAATTTTCTTCTAAAAGCAAGAGGATGTTTTAAGTAAATATGATAACCTTAAAAACATTATATTTTGTGAGACCTAAACAGGGTAAGATGCGGTGCTAAATAATAATAAACTTGTTATTATATTTATCCTGAATACCTTTAGATTTATTTCAAAACTTGTATGCAGATAAATAAGATAAATTTGCATGAAGGCAATAATATTACCATATTCTTGAGTTGAAATTTGAGGCTTATCATAATTTTATATTGTGTTAGTGATAAAAATCCTTAGTTTTAAATGTGATGGATTGTGGTGTTTCTATCTTTACATTTATGTGCTTTATATTGTAGCACTAATTAAAGCTCAAGCCAGGTCTTTCAACAAAGGAGAAAAAAAATGTGTTCTTACGAAATGGAACTAATTGATGAATTAATTATTGAAAAACATTTTTATTTTGCTAATTTAATTAATTTCTTTGAGAGATGTTTGGTAATTAAGTTTAATTAGATCAAAAATTAAATCAAAACAAATTATTTTACTATAGTTAAAACTAATCTCTCTTATATGTTATAGACCCAACATTAAAATCTTGCAATTTAAAGATGGGACAAATATGTCACAAAGTATTGCTTAAAGTTCTTGCGTGTCTAAGGCTTCACTCTCACAGTAGACTCGTCTGCTAATAATGGGTAGGTTTCAAATATCAGTCAGGTGTCCTATAAATTCAACTATCTTCATCTTTAATATATTAGAATAGTTAGTTCATATACCTAAACCTGAATGGTTATCAAGCCACAGTTCTACTGTTATATTCTGTTTTAGTCTTACTTTAAAAAACAATATAAATACAAAATAAAACATTAAATACTTTTCACGCTTCCATGAAATATTTAGTAAGGAACTCAATAGATGTCTGTTAGTATATTATGAAAAACTTAAGTTTACTGAGCCATCTTATAATGTAGTTGATTTTTGGACTGCTCTCATATATTTAAAAAGTCATGGATGAAGGTATTTTTCTTTAAAGTAT